>JAQFYG010000889.1:0-23107 GCA_034694325.1 Entomobrya corticalis
GATCAATGATTAATTTCAACCTTAAATATATCTCCAACATATATCATTCAACTCCCCGGCGAAGCCGGGTTTTCACACTATATCTGGCACTTATCTACCTCGGTATTTACCGATTTATTTTTAAAAGAAAGCTGAAGAGTGACAGACAAGGTGTAAAGGAACAAACATATTATAGAAAAGGTTTGAATGAACAGGAATTGCTGTACCTATGACACCCTGCCTTAAATCATGCATCTTATAAGAAATGCCAAATATCAAAATATTATCTATATAGTGTACCCATTTATAGCTGGCAAATCTGATTAACCTTCGTTAACAGCAGGACAGAGTAGGAAACAGAGGACAACAAAAAAAGTAATTCGATTCTTCTTTTACTCTGTGCTCGTTTGTACAAAGCAATTCACTTTTTTCTGTGTACATGGCTTACTGTGTTTAAATTTTTTTTGTAAAGGTGCTGAATAACAACAAAAACAGTCTTTGGCTTTTGTTGTAAATTTTCCTTTCTTCTCGTTAATGAAGGAAGGTAAAAGCCAGAAAACAAAAAGCAAGTTGGCAGCTTGCTTTTGTTCTATTTTCTTCAAGCGTATAAGAACTCAAGTTTCCAATAATAATAAGATAGTCTTTTCGACAGTCTATTGTCATTAGCATCATTATTATTTTTGTACAGAGAAAATATTTTGGTGGAAGGAAAGGAAATAGGAAGCGTGGATGACTACCTCTTTACTTTCAATTTGTGCGTATAAGTCATTTTTAGAGAAAGTTTGGATGCTTTTAGAAAATTATTGGAGGAAATGATGATGAGAAGCGAAACTGTTTCTGTATGCGTACTTGTATTTTATGTTATGTTGAGTGATTGACTTTCACTTTTACTTTCACCAGGTCTTTCGTTTATTCTTTGCACTGTGCGTTTATGAAGGCAAATGACGTGAAAAACTACCTTCCTGGATAAATATTGTTTTTGTTTTCATCAGTTTTTGGAAAGCGAAAGTTAAATACGAAGACTGTCGTAACGTTGTGGCCAAAGCCCTTTATTTTTGCTATGCAAATAGATAAAATATGGAGAACTTACTTAGCATATTTGGAAACTAAGTAAACGGAAGGAAGTACTTACAAACTTGTAAGTTTTTTGATTCGTACGCTTGTTTTTGTGTTGGATGTACACGATGACAATGACAGAAAACATATAAATGTACTTATTTTTTGCTCTTACATTTGGATACACTGTTTTCAGGGAAGGTCAACAATACGATTATTTGTTCAGTAGGAAACGGTTTTTTAAAAAGGAAATTATTTGTTTTTCATAAAGAATAGCAACTAAAAAGAAACATGGGCAATATTGAATTGAAAAAAATCGTTCTCAAAATCGCTGTTTACTTTCTTTTATCAGTTGAAGTATATACAGTTGGTTTAGCCACAAGCAAAAAAATTGGCCAAAAACAGATTTTTTTGCTACTGTCAACTTGCCATTTCCTCTGTTGTTGTTGGTGCCATCCCTAAAATCTATTTTCATGGGCCAGTGATCAACAAAGGAGAAAAAAGTATGAACTAACAAGAAGTCAACTGAAAAGTAAACAGGAGTGTTAGCTTACTTTCACTTTTTATTTTTATGTCATCCTTTGGTGCCCAAACTCGCTTGACTGTACGGGCTTTCACCTCATCAAAAGAAAAAAAGTGTTAGAAGTGAGGACTTGGACCAGCAAGCTGAAATACATTTTTAATATTTGTCATGTTATCTTTTTCTCGCATTGCTTAATTCACAAGAAAAACAAGTTCTTGCAAAATATATTTTCATTTTGTCAGTAAAAAAGTTGGGAACATGTATATCTATTAGAAATGCATTTTTGTTTCGTCGAGATTTTGGTTGGTACTGGCTTGGCTGGATGAGCTCTCAGGAGGATTTATGTCTAAAGTCAATTACATCTCACTCTATCTGTATTTTGGTCGCCTGGTGAAGGTAAAAGCGAAACATGTGACTTTTGTAGAAGGACTTTGCTTCGATGCAAAAATAAGGAAACAAAAGATGGTAGCATGTTTCAAAGAATTCATATATACGCACAAGTTGCATATTAGTTTATTTTTATGCTGAGGCAGCCAATCAGAGATAATACAGTTTTGTAGACATACATATTAAGTAAAATAAATTATTTACATTGGAGATGTCAAAGTAGTTTCAAATTTTTGTACCCTTTTGGTATTTCATATTTAAATAAAACCGTTTCCATGAATGTGTCAAATAAGACCAATTCTATTTACTGTTAATACTTCGGTATTTTTTATGTTAAATACATAGGCTGAGAGGGATTTATAGATTCAAAATCTCAATCAAAGTTTTAATTTAGTATTTTCCATTGTTCCATTGGTTTTACGATTAAAAAAACTTGAAGAGAGGAGAAAATGACCTGACGAATGACAACCCTAATTCAATTTTATTACCTCTCGACACAACACATATTCTCTTTATTACTTGGGCTTTAACTCTGTTAAAAAACTACTGCATACTTCAACACTGCAACGTAAAATGATGAAAACTCAAAGCAGTCTACTCGGAATAATGCGATACAGTTTTTATGTATCATGTCCTGCATCATCTGTAGTCGGTCGTTGTGGATCTTTGCATCATGCAAGTCTAAAAACGACAAGAGTATTTACATGACACAGCAACGCAAAGACACGATAATGAACACGAAAATATTTTAACAGCTAGAGAGACATCCAGCAGCGTGTGTTTTGTAGCCTGTTATAAATGTATCATTCGCCTTGAAGTCTCCATGACAACTGTAGTAACAAGATTAGGAGGTAAAACATAGGAAGCTGGATTTGTCGCAAAAGATCTCCCAAGGCGTTCATGCCTTCTCCGTTTTGTTTTGATGTGACGACAAAAATGAAATAAATTTTCACTTTTTATCTGAGTATGAGGTCCAATGATGATGACACACAGACAGATTTTTAGAGTTTCCCCGTTAATTCTCCATTCCGTCGCATAAACAAACAGGAAGTGACGTAGAAGGTTTTTAGGAGAAAGTAGTCTATAAAATTGTAACTAGTGCATCTTCCACACTCTCTTTTCCTTTCCAAGTGAACTCATAATAATGTCTCCTCACAAATCATGTACTTAGTTTCCTCATGAATGGGTCTTCAGTTTGCAGAGTCTTTTTGGGTCGACAAAAAAGGAAAAGTGGCTGTATGTTGCAAAATTGACGATAAGGACAAGACAAGAAACATTTAATTTTAGTTAGGAAAAGGGTTAACAATATTGTAAGTTAAATATTGATGGAAAGACCAATGACAACGAAGATGATCTTTGAAACAAATGAAGTGAAAGTGTTTCAGAGCAACCCATTTTCTGCTTCACTGTGTCCGTCTGACTTCGTCTTTTGTCAGTGATCACAATCTTGGCATTTTGCAGGGCAGGAAAACGGAAGTAGACACAAAGGATGAGGCTATTTTCTGGAGCTTTCTTATTTGGCCTTTCTCCATGGCTTGGTAATTCTTACTTTCTCCTTGAAAAAGGAGGAAATGTTTTAGAGAAAACTTTGTTTTATATTTATAAGACCAACAACATTTCGTGACGGCGAGTTGGTGGTCCTTCCTTCAGAACATTTGAAGAGAATACGGCTGTCTCTTGCAGTTATGATTGTTATGGGACGTGTGAAGGAAGCAAACAGTGAAACGAGAAAAGCAGACAAAAGCAGAGTACTTTCTTAGTTGCTGTTTTCATGTTCACTCATGCAATAAAACTGTTTAGGGAGTGGGAGTACAGTGACTGACACAGAATGCATCATAAAATATATTTGAACTGCAGAATGGTCTAACTAAAAACGAAACTAGGATTCTCTTTTCATATATTTTTAGGAGAAGCATAAGAGAGAATGTGGTAGTGAAAAGAAAGGCAAATAAATCTTAATTTGAGCAAATATTATTGTAAGATATAGCCCGCAGGAAAACAGGTGAAAAGAATGACAATGTGATGTTGAAATATTTTTATGCTAATGCGTGCATCAAGCAAGTACATAAATATGTGACCAGGAAGAACTTGTATCTTCCAAACATTTTGGCAAAAAGATTTTGCTGGGGATTTTAACGCTTTTTTAAAAAATTTTCCCGGTGTAATTCATAAAAAGGTGTTTTACCGATAGCCGTTTTTTTCGATTCTATTGCATTATCTATCCAAGCGGTCCTTTAGTAGCTGATTATTCCACCAAACATTTTGTGGTAAATTAAACGAGTAGTTGCTCAGAAATAAAAGCAAGAAATAGGTACATTTTGTGAAATTATTCGGCAGCTTTAGCAAAAGAAAGTAGACACTTATTGTGTCACCACGCTCAAATTATACATTGTCGATATCTTTTCTATTAGGTGAAAGTAGAGAAAATGAAAGGGCACGTATTAGCTAAAAGCTAAAAAATGCATATTGTATTCTAGCTAGTCTGAGAGAATCTTCCCTTCAAAGGCATGAAAAAGCATCATAATGATCATTATCATTATCGTGGCATCTTTACCGGGCTAATAATCGTATAACCACCGACAACTTTCACTCGTAAAGGTGGCATTCCTTATTTGACGCTTCTCGCTGAAAAAAGTTAGGACATTTCCGGCAATAAAAAAGGAGACTCATCTTATCTCCGTCCTTTACTTGTTATCTTTTATACTTTTTCATGCGTTTTTCTTGTGAATGTGACATAAGTTTTTGATTGATTGGCTCTATTAACGTGTTTAGAGGCATTCAGTAAATACATAACTGCTTAAGACATAAGTGATTCGTGTGATTATGCTGGTTGACCGTTGACCATAACTACTCCCAATACAATGTGTTTATCCGTGAAAGAATTTAAAAGAATATGCTTCATATGGAGAAGTGGTCGGCTAATGAATAAATTCTGAATTCCCAGATAAGCTATTAAGTTGTTGGCAGATACTTGTTGCTCTGTTCACTTTAAAGCCATCAATCTCTGTATCTCGGATTACATCCTTAAGTCTCAAGTCACAGCAAAACTTTGATCATTCTTCTGAAGTATCCTTGTGCTTTTCTATTCACTATCCACTTTCCTTAAAAAAGTAAGTATTAAGTTAAGTACGTACATATTAATATAAATAAAATTTAAATACCTACGTGATGCTAGAGCACGCCTCTTACTTCTAACTTGACGCGCGTGATAAATACTTGGTGTAGTCGGGTGACGATAACTCAGTTAGACGTTCACACTTTAGTGTTGTAGCCACTCCTTAGTCTTTTTCAAGCTCGAGTGATAATAGTCCTTTTTTCTTGACTGCTCCATTATTCCTTGGAGAACATTGAACTCTTACGGCTTACATTAGAAAATAGCCTTAGAAATAATAATATGCATATGGGCAACAACAACATCATCTTGAACTAGTTCACTTGACTTGAAAAATGCAAAAAAAATTGTTTTCTAGTTCTTCTCCAGTAGAAAAATGAGATTGTTGACAGTTCTCGGGGGAGAACGGAAAGAAAGAAACACCACATCAATTTTTCTTACTTTCTTTAGCTTTCACTTTGGATGATGATCATCTACAAATGTAATTTGGGTGTTTGCATGTGTTGACGATAACATGGTGAAAGGGAAACTATTCTTGTAATATATTTTTGTCCATCAATAATTTTCACTCATATTTTTTACTTGAAAGAAAGCGGTTGTTTGTTATGTCGTTGAAAGGATAAAAGTGAAAGTGGTTTACGGGGTGATAATAATCATATCGGTGCTCATGATGTTGTTGATGTAGTTTGGTGGTAGTGATGAAAATCAAGTTATTATTCATAATGATTATGATAAAGTGAAAAAGCCACTGATTGAAAGCTTTCTAGATGCTGCTTTCTTATGGCAAATGAGACAAAGATGTAAGAAAAAGCTCTCTTCTGGTTGTCTTCATATTTAGTTGTGACAGACCATGCGTATAATTGCTAAGGGAAAATGTTAAACGATGGAAGAACCCCTTGGGCGCACTACTCAAATATACTGCGTTGAAATATTTTCTTCATTGATTTGCCTTTCTCGAGATTTGCGCTAATTATACATGTCCTTGAGATATATGAAATAAAAATGCCTTTGAATTTTTCAGTTTCAAACTTGGTTTGAAAGAGATTGTATATTAGCATGAAATGTTTTGAGATGCTCAAATGGTAAGAGTTGAACCCAACGCGCTAGGAAAAAATCAAGTTACATAACAGCAACTAATTTAAAAGAAAATACACACAAATAGCCATATCAGTTCGGTGTGATGATGTAAAGATAGCTATCATGTCAAACTTCAAATAAAGATCTTCGGCCGTAAGTGATATTCTGCTCATTAAATGCCTATTATGGAATTCTTACGTTTTTAACTTATATAAAGACTATGGCTTTATTCAAGACTTTACGGTTTTTGTCCTGTTCTTTTTATGCTTACTATTATTACAACCATTATGTTTTCTGTTACGTTCCTCTGTATCGAAAATAAAAGTACACCATAACAACAATAACAAGAAAGATAAACTTTACGGCAATGTTCTTAAGCTACCTCCATTCCTTCCATAAAAACCTTCCATCTTTTTTTTCTTTCCTTATCAAAATGGCAATGATCCGTAGTGCAATGCGTGTTTTTTTTCAAGACGAAAAAAATATATACAAAAACTATTTCTTGTTGAGTCTTTAGTATTATTTCTCTCATCATGCATTGTACCTAGTTATAGTGTCCCTCGACAAACCAAGAAATGGTTAGTTTTTTCTTCAGAAAAAATGGGACAGCGGCGTAGAAAATTTACTTTTTTATGTGTGACTATGAGCTAGTGAGCGAAGTTGTGGAAGAGAAGTAGTTGTTTGGGAGAATGAAGTAAACTTCTTGGAGGACGCAAGCTATTGAAGAGTTCACTACAGATCAGTGGAGAAAAAAATCAGAAGAAAGTATAAAAGTTTTTCGTATAAAAGTATAAGAGGTTCTTCTCCGCTTTTATCCTCGTTGTTATCCAGCAGTTGCAACACGAATCTATAATAGAATACATTATTGTAAGAATTACCTATTTAAAATGCTCTTCAAAAAAATAAGTTTAAATATATTTCGATGAAAAAATTGCAGCTCGTTTAGTTCCTCAAAAGTTTAGAAACTTTATAAAAAAATAAAGGGTATCCAAAGGAAGAATAATTCTTGAAATGAAGAGAGAAAAATGATTAGGTATATAGTAAACAGAAAGGCTTCTTCTCTATTTTATTCCGCTTTTCTCACAAGACTTATTATACCGCTCACCTTTTGTCGACTGGTGCAAACGCTGTATTGAAGCTTATGATTTTTCGTTGGATCACTTGCCTTAGTTGACATGTATTTTTTATGAGTAGTAATCGAGCAGTTAATGCAAAATTTTGGTCAAATATTTTCTTGAACTTCCAAAAGCCGGAATAAAGACTTATATGCTATCTATCTATTTAAAATCTATCAACATGACTTTATGTCTCTACTCGTCGTCGTTGCTAAACAAAAATAGTCAAAAGGATTCCATGTTCCATGCCTATTTTTAGGGCATCAAAGTAAGAATGGGTTGACTGAGTCGACATTACAGAAAAAACTTGAAAGTTATGCTGCAGTAGCTTCATCATATCGTAATTTTGAGTATTTTTGTCGGTTCCCTTTTGCGGACGTTTTTGTAGAGAACAAAAAAACCTTTCCATATATTTTGATGTTTGCTGTTGGCAATTCACAAGCACACTAACGTTACGCAAAAATAATATGGATGAAGTATCGTTTCAGTGTTTTGAAAATACAAAAATAAACAGCGAAAGATTACCCATATAACAGGCTATGGAGCAGATAAAGAAAAATAGGAACGGAAGGGTGGAAAGCGGATGTTGGGAGAAAAAAAGATCTATTACCGATCGTGCATGCGTTCCTATAATATATTATTACATTCATTTCGCTGTTGACTTGTAACAAAAAATGGTATACTTTTTGGAAAGTATTTGAGATGTCGATGTGATCGGTATGATCAGTACTTTCAATGTGGAGGCGTTATATATGAAAATGGAAGAAAGAAAGCTGAACAGCTAAATAATATATTCGGGGAAAGTTTGGGATGCTTTCGTGCATGTATCGATTCATCATGTTCGCTTATTTGAAAGGAATTTGGAATTCCGAAAAAGGGTTAGGAAGGTTTTGGTATCAGTGTAATATTATTAATATGGCATGTTACAAAAAATAGGTCAATTCTGCGTGGATGGAAACACATCGCGTCTTTTAACGTAATTTAATAGCTTTTGTTTAGTACTAGATTGTATTTGCCACAGCTGCAGCTGTTTCTTTTTTAAATTAACTATGATGGTATATGATTAAATTAATAATATTTTTCTGTTTTTTATTACAATACAGGTGAGTAACCAGATTTTATTATTGGATTTTTGACGACATGATATATCTGTCAATCCTAAAAACTGTAAGCCAAATTTCTTTAAAATAATATGAATATTGTTGAAACGTTTGCCCTTGAAAGATTTCACATAGATGTTTCGTAACGTTTATGATATTTAGCTTGATATTCCGATTCTGGTAATTAAATAAAAATAAAGAAAAGATTTCAGGAGGGCATTGGATGATGAAGTTGCCAATGTTTGCAGTTTTCCTCTGAATACTTAAGACAGAAAAAAGAATCTTTGTGTATGGGTAATTTATTTTCTAAGCAAAATCATCCCGAGAAAAATATCCTGCCAAAATTGAACATTTTAAATCAACGGTATACATAGGTAGATCCTAGAAAGATGAAGTTTTGGATAAATTGCTGCCTACTTATTCAAATGCATAGTAAATCAAATCGCAAACCATTTTTTCTGACTATATGGTAAAAAAGAAGGAAATTTATATAGACCGTAACTATATATTTTTACATATTGCATCATCTAGAATCTAGCTAGATGTTTGCGAAAAATAGTATTCCTGTCTTCTTTCACGAAAATATATTTACATAATTGACCAGACCGCATTTTTTTCTATTATGCGCTGTTGGTGGTACTGCAGTATCAACAGTATTTTTACCTAAATCTAAATGTGTATATGTTGTTGATGCAAAAGTATATTGAAATATATTTTTCAAAGAAAAATCCAGATTGTGTAACAGGAAGAAAAAGTTTTACTTCAGGGGAAAGGGAACCTAGTCTAGTCCCAAGGCTAATAAATTATTTTTCGGTAACATGCTAATCTACTGACTAGACCTACATTTTTTCGCTCTTGTTTTGTTGACATGGTATAATATTTATTTTAAAGGAATTTATTGCACCGATGTAGGATAAATGTCTTAAAAAGTAGATACAAATACCAAAACTTCTGTTTCTACGATTAAAAATAATGAAAAATGGAGCAGAATGTGTCGAAAGTGAATAAAAATGAAATAAATGAAGTTAAAAATCGTGAACAAAAATGTCTTTTACGGCCAAATTCGTCTTCTTGTGCAATTTGCACTGTTTGCACTTCCACGAACTACAGAAAAATGGAATAATTCATATTGACATTTAACATTTTATGCTCCTAGCTGTCAATCACTTCGGAATCGGAAGAATAAGGGAGATGGGTTTTGCAAAAATAGGATATTCAGGTTGTAATTGTTAGAAACTATTTTGGAGACTTAACAAAAAATGAAAATCAAAACTCACAGTTTCATACATCTTTTTGTCTAAAACCGTTTACGTTTCTACGTTCAATAAATATCAACCCTGCAGAGATTTTGGGCACTAGTTCGGCGATAAATACCAATAATTGGGATTATTGGATTGGATTCTTACTCATAAACATTTTTACAAAGTAGGAAAAAAGCTATTATGCTCATTTAAAGTTCTGTAAGATATTTTTTGATTATTTTTGTTTTCCTAGTTGACATAATTTTGATTTAGAGGGCGCCAATGTTACAAAATCTGTTATGTATATTTTCCAAATCCGGTCTTTGGGTGTTAACGTTTTATCCAAGCAAATGTTAGCAGCTATTTTGCTATGTAGTTTGTGGCTTGTGATCGTGTAACCCTTTTTAAATATCTTGTTGTTTAAGGAAATGAATAAATTACAGAGAGTTAGTTACATAGATACAAGTCTCCAGACATGCAAACTTTTTCCTCGAGAAAATGCTAGAAAGGAAGAAGGTTCAAAAGGAAGTATGAACGAATAGTATACGGTTAGCGACTTTAGTTGATTATCCCAACACTCCATTATCCTCATTCATTAGCTATTCTTTAATTATAATGAATATTCAATTTGACCTCCGCGCTTCCTCTCTCCGAACATCGTCAAGACTCCTGCTTACTTTCCATATTTTCGGTTGGGTTTTTTCAGCTTGTGGTCTCCCATGCCCTTTACTTCTAAATGCAAGCCTGCTGGTACTAAAAGGGTTAAATGATGAGCAGATTCATTGTGGTGTTTTAACAACTTTGCTTAGACTCATTCATCTTCTTTCGTTTTAGAAACAAGCAGAGTTGTGAGTATTTCAATATAAAGAAATATTTTCAACGTATATCTGTTTCTTTAACCACTCACTTTTTTTATGAGTTTTTAATTTTTTCCCTTTTTTCTCGGAAAACAGAACAAAATCTTTTCTGTAAATCAGAGTGTGGTTTTGTGCGTTTATAAACAGACGAATAAATGTAAAACACGTTTACGTATTATTTTGTCTAGATAATAGATATACTTTAAAGGTTGTGCCTCTACTACTCATTTAAATTTCATTCCTTTCATACTTTCCTCCCGAGAGTTCCATATTATTATCACACTTTCTCTCTCATTTCATCAAGTTCACTATCATCACTAATGAGCAAAATTTACAGAGTAGCGTTGTATTATGTCTACTTGTTATGTGCTTTTGAATGATGAAAAAGGCTTCCGGGTGTACAAAAGTTTTTGTTGGTTGGACTTTCTCCAGAATTAAAACCGGAGCCATTTTTTCCGCGCCGTTTACAAAGAAATATGGGCAATCATCCTTCTGCTGACGTTGACAACATTGTCCAAAAGTTACAAACGAATGGAATTTTATTGTGGAAATGACTCAGTGATTTGGTTAGTGAAAGCGGCGAAAGTCGGTGGTGCGGTCCTTTTGGTATCATGAGAAAATAACAGAGTCCGACAAGCGTAAAAATAAGGAAAGTCAATGGAAAAAGTGGACTAGGCGGCTACAGAAATGCATTAACACAAAGCAAGTAATATGAAAAAAATGTAGTGCAGGTGCTTTTGATAACCCTTTTCCCTTTTGGTGTCTCGATTCGTCTTCATCCAAAGCAAATGGATAGGTTGGTGCTTTGGAACTTTTTTCTTCGGAGCCGGTTTTTTATCTGAAGTAATTTATATGCGCTACGCGGTGGCCTGCTCTACTTACAAGGAATGCACATATAGTGTTACATCAACTTTATAGTCGTGCGTATGTATTGAAGGTACGGAAGTAAGTTTTTGTGAGCTTTAAGACATTTCCTCAGTGACTCTGTGAAAAATATAATGGATGGGGAAGGTGTTGGGAATGTAAACCGAAAACAGAAAAGGAATGCTATTAAAAAAGTAAGATGGGTCGTTTTATCTTGGCCTTTTTGGGATAACAAAAAGATTGCTCCAGTTACTTCCTGAGATTCCAAAAAACAAGAAAAGAATTAATGACTCTTCCATTCCACATTTAGTTTAAAGGAGGAATCGCTGCTGCTTTTAGTTTGGGAAGTAAAATTTTTTTGGGGTTTCGATGCGAAGAAGGATCCTCATCTTGGGATTCCCTTTTTTCGATTGTTACTTTTTTGTTTGGAGTTTTAGCGAATGCAGATGTGGAGAAAGTGGTAAAAAGTATTTGTAGTTGTAGACCACTTGTATTATGTGAAGGAGGCTAAAGAGTTGGATGGATACTCCCAAAGTAAACATTGAATCACCCACTTGAGAACTCAAGACACTGTCACTTACTCTTTTCCTTTTCTTATTTTTAGGTTTTACTCGGAATTGTACTCCGCATTATTAATTTAATATCGGAGAAAAATAATGGCTAAGTGGTCTTCCTGGTGTTTACGCACCACTTCAAAAACTAAAGCATTGTAAAATTTAGTAATACGCTTCGTTGCCATTGTAGGCTTGTCTATCAGCTTATCGTAGTATGTGCTTAACGATAATAAACAATACAGGAGATGTGAAGATTTCAGCCCAATAAAAACTAGGAATGTTAGAAACTTTTCTAGAAACTCTACAAGAATTCTGGATACAGTTAGGGGTAGGTCGTCTTGTATAGAGCAATGTGATTTGACCAAGTACTCTTACCATTATTCTTGAATTACTTGTAAGTCTTTATCAAAGTTTTTTAAATGATTTGGTTACTTCTTGAAAGCAGCTTATAATATTTGACGGGTGCAGCTTTATAACTTCGTAGTTAACCACCACATGTTTGTTTGCCCTATCAAATGTCCTGTCCTATTTTCCTGTCCTTGTGTCAAATTGTACTGTTTGTATAACCAGTTAAATAATAAACTTGACTGTTGGGATTTGTACTTTGTATATTTTGTCCTTGTCCTTTGATTACTAACTATTTATAGTTTTATAACGATAGTATTGAATCTAGCAGTCGACTTAATTTCATCATCCTTGTCAGTATCAGTCTTTTATATGTCGTCTTTGATGTTGTTAAAATTTATACAGCGTGCTACTCGATTGCTTGAACCCATGGATTCTGTATAGAACATCGAAAAGCCCCTTTTCTGAGTGTAGTAAGTTTTGTTGATGTACTTTTGGGAATGTAAACTTTTTAGCCAATAGAAAAAAGGGACTGACTAAGTTGACGGGAGTTAGACTTTCTCAAAGAGAAAGCAACAAAAAGAGGGTAATACTGTATCTCTAAAACTTTGTTTAATTTTATTTCTGGGACTTTATAAACCAGGTCATCATCATGAATAGCATCCTAGTAAATTTCATCTCATTCTCTTCCGGTGAGTTTCTTTTGTTTTTCCGAGAGCAAAGCTGTGTGTAAATAGCTGAATGTTAAATGTAAAGGTGGACAGGATTTTGAGGAAAATTCTATACGGAAATTTTATCCAGTTCAGAGGAGAATGATTTAGAGAATAGTGAGAGATGAATGATGTTGGTTTTATCAGGAAAACCAGAAACTAAGTTTTAGTGAAAGTAGAAGAGAAAGTGGGAGAAAGCAACAGCGTTAGCTACATAGATTCTCTGGATTTGCATGAGTAAGAATGAATGACATAGAATTCGTCGGATGAGAAGATGAGGAATTTTTGTTGTCTTTTTCGGAATTGGATAGAGAAAGCAATAGAAAACTTGTGAAAGTTTTGTGCATTGTGGGTAAGGAGTGAAAGCTACTGATGAAAAGCATTCTTTATATGTTTGGTGTGTTGTTGAGACATCATCAGGTCACAGGACAGATGGATTGATCTAAAAAATCTGTTTGTTTTCTGATGCGTTATTGACTTTTACTTAAGCAAAGAGGATGGAACGAAAAATAAACTACCAGGCGACACCGGCAAACAGTCCCTACATCATATTTTCTCTATTATCAGCAAGTTTTCTGAAAATGCTTTTACTTTTAAAAAACTAAATTATTTGTTCTTTTCATTGTTCGTAATAGCATAACTGCATCCAGATTTTTAGATCTAAATTTGTTTCAACTGGGACCTTAATTATTCTAAAGTTTGAACTCTAAATGAAAGGAATGAAAGTGAAAGATAGTATATTTCCTGTTTAGAGAATTTACGAAGCCGCTAGCAAAAGTATTTTTCATTCCTCTTTTGATTCCATTTTAGTCATAGTTTCAAAAACTCTGATTCAATTGCTTTTGCATCGAAATCTTATATGAAAGGAAGAATTTAAAGTGGGTGAGACAAAAGTGCAGAAATCAAATAAAATCTCTTCAACAATTCTGTTTTACATTGTTTGTATTTTGTTGATATCTACTAGCTTGTTAGCCAACGTTTTTTGTTTTCGAAGTCATTTCCAGAAAAGCATATTATGATTACTAAAATCAATATTCATTTATCACGCCCTCCAATGCATACTAAAAATAAAAAACTTTCAAATATTGCAAAATCTCATGATCTTGACATATGGAAAATATGTAACAAAAAATAACAAAAATTTTATTATCCTTCTTCTTTCATTTTCAATATTTTGAACGAGTTTAAGAGATCTTTTGGCTTGTTGAAAGTAGAAGGGGTAGCAATATCAGTATGCATGCATCTCTGGTGAACGTCTCATCCGGTAAAATAACCCTTTTATTTCGAACTTTATTCTCTTAGGAAAAAAGTCTAACGTGAACTTTTTAATAGAAATATGTACATGCGCTTTAGCAGAAAATATCGACTCTCCTCCTTATTATAATATGCGGCACGTCGGCACACAGATGCGCTTTGCTAGAATGTGATCTGCTGGTCCATAAACACAATAACCCTTTTGGAAAAAGGAGTTGAGATATGAGAATGCAGAAGTTGGTCTGAGGTGTAATAAAATAATACAATCAGACGAATAACATTCTCATGTAGTTTAATTTGGGTAAAGACGTACATTGTATATGCTGTGATCCAAGAAGGAACGCTTTTTTGAATGGCTATTGACATCGATGAGATGTGCATTCATATAGCTCATCCCTTTAAAGATGATAACAATGGAATTCCTCCACGCCGCATGCTTAATGCTAATAAAAATACATAATACGTTAGATTACATTTTCTGTTGAGTTTGAGGACTGGAATTCTTGATGCTTTTTTCCTGATCTTCCCGCTAAATATAGTCGATTGTTGGGGTCGAAAGCAAATAATATTCGAA
Organism: Entomobrya corticalis; assembly: GCA_034694325.1. Classification (NCBI taxonomy): domain Eukaryota; kingdom Metazoa; phylum Arthropoda; class Collembola; order Entomobryomorpha; family Entomobryidae; genus Entomobrya; species Entomobrya corticalis. The sequence goes on from JAQFYG010000889.1 coordinate 14,749, forward strand.
CAGAAAGTCAAATATCATAATTCTTGAAAAAAAACGAAATAGAAGAGAAAACCAGTCTATTTACATTCTGATAGACAGTCAGAAAAAAGATTGGCTTTTTTTAGTTTATTAGGAAAACGTAGGTAGGTATTTTGCTCAGACATGCAAAAAAGAAAGTGGGATAGGATAACAGACATTTCATGGAATAATTTTGCGATTCACGCTGAATATCAAGCAGGTATCATCAAAACAAATGTCTTAAAACATGTAGGAATGCGTACTACATAAACTCGGCGTAGGACGATCTTTAACCAAATGGGCTTACTTTCTTCCAATTTTTAGATCAGGCGATCTTTAGTATACAAAATCAAAAGTGTAGCCACTTTTTACGTTTTCATGGCCCTTTTTTGTGGACCAAAAGTGATTACTGCAGCAAATTATTGTTACATTTTGTTTAATGATTTCATAATATCAACAGCGTACAATGATCGCCCACCGAGAAAACCTAATTTGGTTTTTTTATATTGTGGTTGCTCATTTAAAATATTTATTGCAGCTCAAAAGAGAAAGAAGAAACAAATAAATTTTTTACAACGTATTTTCCTGCTCGTACGACATTCCAATCCTACTTTAACTCTTTTTCGATTGACAAAAGCTAATATAGAAAACCAAAAGAGAAATTTATTCATTGGTTTCGTAAGCAGTGAGAATATAAACACTGCAGTGTGCAGCGCATTGTGCTTTACCCGCTTTCACCGGATTTCTCTTTTGTTCAGCGTTCTAATAAATGATGCTCACTACAAACAACTGAGTAAATTTTGTAATAAAAAACAAAAACAAAACAAACGCACAAAAACAAGCACGTAGAGAGTTGACAGAGATATAGGTGGTAAAACTCTACAGTCTGTTATATTTTTAACATATTTGCTCTCTGTTTACTTTTCTTGTATCTCATCACGCCGTTGAGTCAGTTGTTATGTCTACGACTCTTCATTCTGTGTCATGGACACTGCGTCAGCTAGAAACAAGATATATAATGTACACAATAGTACACATCCCTATTATCCTGGAAAAAGTCGTTGACTTTCGTTTTTTTCTCCACTGACTAGTCCAATCAAAAACTGAAAAAGGAAACCCAATGGGGAAAATGATGATACATTTTTCTGTTTTTAGTCCTTCCTTGCCATTTTTGTCATCGGCCTCAGGAGACAAACGGCTTTCCGCTGCTTACTCTTATGATTGCGCCTAATAGTATCATCAATACAAAAAAATATAACTGCAGTTATTTTTGTGTAGGAGGATGTAAACGGGTAAGGTTTTCCTATTAGCTCTTATATATATTAATGTTTCCCGTCCAAATTCTACACAACACAGCAGCATCCCAGTGTCCGTCTAAAGTAAACACGTAAACTAGGATATTTTCCAATTCCGACGACATATAATAACGCGATGGCAAATAAATATAAACTTTGTTTCTGTCACTCTGTGTTTAATCTTCGCTTCAACGCCTCGATGCGTTCATTGGCCTGTTGTTTTTCTTGCTCACCGGTAACTAGTCAAGATAACATTGTTAGAATGAGTTTTAAGGGGTGTTATTTTTTTATAATACACTGGATATAAATCTTCAAAGCCTCACAAGAAAATCATTGAATAAACTGTGTTCAAATTTTGAAACTTGTTGTATAGTTTCTTAACATAATGTATCTTTGTTATGGCGTTTGATGCATAATATTTACAGAAAAGAGCAATCAGATGAGAACAAAATCTACATTAGCTTCCATGTTCTCTTTTATTGTTTGAAAAGTTTGAAATGCTGCATATAGAAAAATGATTCTTTAACAAACTGGCTTGCAAATCTCAGTCAATCTTTTATCTTTATTCTATTCCATTTTTGCTCCTGTTTTCTCAATTTTTGAGAGGGTTTCGTAGAGGATGTGCGTGTGTGTAAATGGCATTATTTGTGGAAAGCGGTGAAACATGATTGTTACTTTTGTTAGCAATCTGTATCTTGGCTACTGTAGTTATGTAAAAAGGTTTTATAGAGAAAATACTAGCAATTTTGTTTCGTTCGGTACTCAAGGCTTTATTTTGGCTTCCAATTTGTTCTTGAGGACCCAAATCAAATAAAATATAAACGAAATTTTGCTTTCTTGAAAAATAAATGTAACAGAAATGTAACTTTTTATGATAGTTAACGAGGAAATAGCTAAATATATATTTATTTCTTGCATTGCAAGATTGCAAAAATACAAGTTGATATTTTTTGGAAGAGAATGAATAAAGATCACATTTTCTTTTGTATTTTGTACCCGATGAAGAAAGTGATGGTTTGTTACAGTCCTGTCAAAAACCATTATTGCCTCATTCTTCATTGAGTTATTGTTTGCTCATTTCTTTGTCCTTGTTGTGCTGTTCTGCTTATTTAGAAAATTGAGTGTGCGTGCGAAAACATGCCATATATCACTCAAAAAGTTAAAGGAAAGTAAATGGGTAAAAACCAACAGGAGTTTAGATGAATGATATATGATGAGAATCTATAGAACTTGGAACGTGATGGCAATAAAATTCAATATGAGTGACAGGACACAAGTATGACTACCTACATACTTTATTCATTCGATTAACAAAAACGAGTCATCTTGTATGTTTTGTTTGTGAAAAGGAAAGTGAAAGCAGTTTTTATTGTCAGTATTTTTGTCTTTTATGTTTTTTTGGTTGATGTTTCTTCTACTGGTAACATGGAAAATGGACGTTGCAATAATAATAACCCTTTTTGCTGTAACTTCATGACATGTCAACCACCTACGCATTTGATGTCAGTTAAATGCATACATTGCTGTTTATAAAAATGATGATGATGAGCACCACTATTACTATTGCTCTATTTATTTATGATTTGCTATCATCATTTCTTTTGTATTTTCTTAGATCCTAGGCTTATATTTGTACGATTGGAGGGAGATACTAGAAATACTTACTATGCCATATTCATTCCCATTCTTTTTAGTTTCTTGAGAACCAAAAAGCTAAAAAAAATAAATGCCATACTCGCTTCTCACTCGAGGATTTAATTTGTGTGGAAACGAGCTTTTAAACCGGAAGTTCACAAGATATTATTCTTTTGGAGAATGCATAGCTTGAGTTGATGATCCACTTATTTCACTGAATGTCTGGCACATTATCATTTCTTTTATTTCATTTCCAAGATATTTGGCTTTCTTATGAGTGGTCATGTAGCTGCAGAGCCAAAAACATACCTACTTACATAACATTTATTACTTTTGAACTGCATGACAATGATGGGAATAGAAATACGGCGGTTTTGCCTGACTTTTCTGCATATCGCTTTGTCTCGTTGGTGGTGGCAGTTGGCAGTGTCGGCAATAAGATAGGGTTACTTTCAGTCAAGAAGTTCCAAGTTTTTGTAACGAGCGCTCTTTGTACCGGGGCAATAGTTATGGTTTGTCTTGATGCCTCCATGAAGTGGATTTACATGGCCATTTTGTAAAAAAATGTGACAGTTTGAAAATAGAACGAGGGAGTGATATACTTTCTCTACGTTTTTTTAGTCTCCGACTGCTACTTTGAATGAAGAATACAAAATAAAAGGGATTCTTAACATGATGAAAAGAGAGAAGAAATAATAGGAACTGACAATTTGTATGTAAAGAAAAGTGCAAAAAATAAAGACATGGAACGTGGAAGCTAAGCTACACGAAGGAACCCTATTGGGACAAAAAGTGTGCGCATGCACAACAAAAAACGTATATTTCTAGAAAAAGATTACCATTTGCAGTTATTCGACATGGATACAATATGGTGTGATGTTTGTTGCTGTCATAAGAAGACATCGTTTCTGTGAATGGGAATTTTGTGGGCTGATCTGTGGAGGAGAGAACAATAAGATGCTTTATTTTGACGATACCACAATCTACAAATTGGCTCAAAAGTTCATGTGTCATGAATTTATGTGTTGTAATATTTTAAATAAAAAATATACAAAATCACGAAGCTGAAAATGCCCTTGTAAATACCCTACCAGAATGAGGCTGGAATGTCTTGTATATAATACATAGGCTAAAGCTATTAATGCTGCTAAACATTTATATTTTTGGCTATGTGCCCTTGTTTCCTTCAGTATTTACGTATAAACTTGTTATCAAGTTATTATGATCGTAATAATAATCATCTACTGAATTGTAGACAGAAGAAAAGTCTTTATGATCATCATGCAGCGGTTTTGTAGTTACCCATAACAGAACAATCGTTCAAGCATGATACATATAAAGTGGGAACAAAAAAAGTTCATTCATCCGGATATGGGAATTGTGAGGGAGCCGTTAAGTCTTCTGCGAAATGGGTCTCCTTACAATAATTTGAATACTGTTGGCTTTTTATATATTCTCTGACTTTTTTCAAATTCATTCATTTACAGTTTACTTGTGAGTATTTCCCCTGTTTTAGTTGGCTAGCCAAACCGCCATTGATGATTTGATATTTAAGTTTCAGAAGCTGCCAAGTATTTTTATAATTTTAAAAGAATCATGGTGTATTGATGGCAAAATCTGACATGCAGTTTATCCGAGAATATCCAAAAAGTTTGGCAGTGATCAGTTTCTGATTTCGACTTGTGTTGAGTATTGTATACTCTGGCGTTCAAAAAGGTTCCCCGGAGAAAAATTTCATATTTTTAGCATATGTTCCTGTCTGGAGCTTGACCAATCTTGACCAAACAAAGTCTCTGCTGAGGTTTTTCTCTGGGATTGTCTCTCAGGTCTTTGTTGCTTCACTTCACGCGAGAAAGAGAGAACAGAAACTCCGTGATTCCACCGAGATTTGTACTTGGGCCCCTTCTCACCTAAGTAAGCTGGTATCGCTATCCTCATAACCACCCTACGCATTTATTTACATCAATGTAACTACATATTAAATATGTAATTAAATAAGTAACGGAAGTCGCTATTTAGTTTTGCTGTACAAAAACAATTAATCATTTTGTTGTTCACATTTTCAAACTTTCAATTTCGACATTCAAGATAATATTGGACACCAGATGACAGCAAAATGTTACCGTGTCTGTCCAATTAATTTCTTTTCCTCCGCATTTTACATCTCGACTCGATTTATTTTTTGCTTGTTACTAGATTGAAGAAAGCGGAGAAAGTTACAAGCGAAAGTAAACATGCATAATAAATATTCGAGCATGACAAAATGTTTTAATGGAACGACGAAAGAACGCAAACAATATCGTGTGCAAATGCCATTCTAGTCTTGATCTTTTTTCTTGAATTGCGTAAAAGCGAGATAGTTTTCTTGTAAAATCTAAAAGATAGCTTTCTATATTTTTTACTTTGTTGTCTCTTGATATAATATTACAAACCAGCTCTTATCTGACATTTTATGAGAGTGAAACTTACCAAAAACACTAGAGAACACTAAGGTTTTTTGCATGTATTCCCGTACCTACATTTATAAAGGGAAATTTATTGGACTCTTTAGTGATTTATGAATATTAGATTGTGAAAGTCTTATTTTTCTTGAGTGTCGACTTTACTGGTAACAAGGACTAGTCACATGAGGAATTTCAATATTTACAAATTTGCTTTGAAACGGAAATGGAAATAAGAGCCTCGAGGAGCAAAAACTCTTTTATTTAATACTTTTCGTTTTTTGTCTAGTAAAAACCTTTTTATTATATTCTGTCTCTTTTGTTTTTCAATTGATCATGACAGTTATATTCAGGAATTGAGGAGAGACGAATAAATACTTTTTATATTATTGTTGGGGGTATCCGATTTTTGGGAGTGGTTGGGGCCGTCCATATTCTATGAGTCCATAAGCAGTCCATTCATGCAGATAGGTCTCGTCTTGGTGAAAGGATCAAAATCCAGAAGTGAAAATAGGAATTAAAATAAGAGCTAAAAGGGCAAGATAGATGTGCAGAGAAGATAGCCTTTTCATTGTATCCTTAAAGAATCTTAATCAGTTCTTGAGGAAATCTAATCGAAGAATGTAGTCTTTTCATGTTTTCCGGTAAATACCGTGCCAACCCTAACAAACTTTACTGCCACTACCAAAAAGATAGGATACTGGGTGTTTAGGTAGAGAAAGCCGGCTGACCCCATGTGTTCTTTCTTTTAGATTTTACTAAAAACTACACTTTCATTTAAAAATTCTCTTATTTCTCGCAACCGTCAAGTTGATTTAACCTAAGCGTAGACAGGAGTAAGTCTCTGTAGAGTCTTCTTCATTTTCCCATTTGTTTTTGGTAAATATTATGGTTAGTCAACTCTAGGAAAACAAGTTTTTTACCGTAGCCATCTACAAAATCATGATATTTCTGTCCGATTTCTGCTTCAAAGCTAAAGAAACAATACAATAATTACAATTTCACTCGCACTCATGAAGATACTGCATTACGCTTTCTTTTTGAGTTTCTCTTTATTATATTGAAATTTCTAGATTTTTTGGCATTCCAGATTTTGTCTGTTGACAGCTCCTTCAAAAAATTAACTGTTTACTTTGTAAATGATAATTGACTATTCGTATGCTTTACTACAATCCGAAATAAAAACCAAAGGACAAAATATGTATTTTCATCCTCACATTATTTTCCTTAACTTTTGAAACAACTTCCATCTATGTTGGTAAAGCATTGATCATTATCTCTATTTTTGTCTGTTTCGGTACAAGTACAAATGGAGCAACATTTTCAACTAGTAATTTGCTATGATTACACAGCTGTGCTTATCCTTAAAATCTTGAAGAAAACATTTGATACATTTATATTGATTTATTTCGCTTTCTGTACTTGTAAAAGATTCTGGAATCTAGTCTTCAGAGACATGGGTTATTTTGCTTTGCCTTTTCCTTGCTATATTTAGTAGTAATCACATTTCCCCATCTAAACATAACATACAAATAGATAGAAGACGAGAAAATCCCTTTTCTCGGTTCAATATCCTGTACTTGGTCTAGTGCTGTTGCACTTTCTTCCTATTTGCTTTTGCCACTTTTCCTTTTTCTAGTTGTTCTTGTCTAATGAAATAAAACCCTGTCTCTGGTGTAGTCTTTTTCCAAAGTAAACTTAGCAAACCCGCACTAGTCGCCTCCCATCCACACTCTAGTTTCTCTGTTTGCACTACAGATTGTTCTTTCTCTTTGATAACAGCAGAGAAGGCACTAGTGCTACAGTGGCCGTCTGTAGACATAACACTAATAATTAATATCAGTACATAGTAGAACATGAGAGAAAGTCAAATTGCACTACTTGTTATGCATTTTGAAAATCCCTGTGCATTACTAGGTTATGCATTTTATTATAGGCGACTAGACAGATCAAATGAAAATAGGGTAGCAACCCAAGGGAATCATGCTAGTGCTGCGTTGCCTTCACTAGCAAAAGGAGATCTACTAACAATAGTCTAATATTATTATTATAATCATGAAATTGCTATTGTTGTTTGGTGCAGCATGTTATTGCAGCATTCTGTAAAGCAGGAAGTAGTAGAGACTTCCAGAAAACTTAAAAACAATCAGATGTTGTTGTATCTAAAAGCAACATACTTTTCAGATAATTTAAACTTGTACATATTTACTGTACTAATTCATCATAACAGATGCAAATGACAGTGCGTAGTAAATTTTAAATATGGTCATGACAACAACGTATGTCATGGATTTTCTTCATTTATCTGTCCGGTCAAGATAATATGTCCTGCATTTCCTGGCTTTGTACTTTGTATACTTTATAATTTTCTAATCTAGATTGTTGCATACTAAACGCTTTACTCTGTCTTTTACTAAATAATACATCTGCACAATAATTCCGTCATCAGCAGTCTTTCATAAGGTTATTTTATTTTTTAAGCCAGTCAACGATACCATCCCACAATGTCTGTGTGGTCTTTTTCAGTGCTCCTGGTAAAAATCCCCATGAGAACTTGGTGCTTTTGGTGTGCGGACATTTCGACGAATCCATTGCATCGAATGTACCATTTCATCGAATCCTTTTCGTCGACTGACCATTTCGTAGAACGGTATTTTTCGTAGAATGGTATTTTTCGTAGAAAACGACCATTTCATCGAATGGGCCAACTCGTCGAAAACTATTTTAAGAAATACGATTAACTATTTTTATGTGAAGAGACCAATCAATAACTTCTTACTGTTATTATTTCTATCTTTATTCATATCTGCAATATTTAAGCTTTATAGTTAATTCATATAAAGCTGGGCTAGATCCCCTAACGTACATATGGCAATTTTGTATTTACAACGTACTTATCATCACAACATCTAGCTTAAAAAATCGTACTCGTAGGACAATTAAACGTAATCTGTTTTTTACATATTCAAGATTATCTGTGTATTACAGTGT
>JAQFYG010000890.1:0-23106 GCA_034694325.1 Entomobrya corticalis
CCGTGACCTGAATTGACCTCTGGAGGTCAAATGTCTGAAACTTAGGATTTGGGGGTTATCGATGATGGGGAATTCAATAACAATAGTCTTATGACCCCGCGACCCCAGTCGACCTTATAATTCAAAGATCCTTATTTACAACAGTTGATTACTTTGACATTAATAAAGAACAAATAGTCGGTACTTTCTCATAACCTTACAAGGTATTTTTATTATTATTCAAAGTACGGTTAATTTGGATGCCACCTAAACAGTATATGTGTCGATACAACTTTGTGGTGATACAAGATGGATCTAAGGCTTGTTTTATTAGCGATAAAATCAAATATATGTCAAACCTACTAGGAGACTTCGGCAGGAAACGAAGTGTTCCGAGCTATTTTTATCATCAGAAATATTTTCAGATAAATTTGTTTTTATTGTAAATTTAAAATCTTTAACAGCATGCCCTGCTCCAGAAACATTATTTACTGTCCCTTCGGTATTTTATTTTTATACATTATTATATCAGGAAATTCCTTAATTTCTTCCAGTAAAAGAGACAATAACAAGCATGTTATGAAAACCGGAAAATGTTTCTGGAAGAAGATAATTTATAATTTGAAAACAAACGACCATAACAAAACCTCACTTTACGCTGTAAAATTTCTTCTAAACTAAAAAATATATTCAGAAGTTTTCTTTTCAACGCTCCACTTTAATTTAAACTTGATTGCATATTCGAGTAAGGTTACATTTGATTCTTTCTTTTCCTTCAGTTTTTACGTTTAATATGAAACAGTATTTTACATAGTCATACAGCCTTGGTCATTGTTGTTCTTGTCAGTTTCGTTCGAATGATAGATCACATGCTATATGTTGCTATGGTAAAAAATTTGGATCTTTGACCTGTAACCCCTTGGGGGTTGACCGATTTTGCTCAAAATCAATAGGGTTGTTACTTGGTACTACTAGTATATGTATACAAAATTTCTTAAAAATCGGTTGAAGTGTTCTTGAGTTATCGCACAGACAGACGGACAGACAGACATTTTCGCTCCCACCATGTATTTGTAATAAGTACCAGTACCTGGCACTTAATAAACTGTAAAATAAAAAACAAAAAGCACTGAGCTAAGAAGGTACAATTTATCATGCTTCCCACTACATTTTAGCTAATTTCTGCACTCAAATGTTGTAGATTTATCTGTAGTGTCTCAATACAATTTCTTATCCTAGATACAGTTAGCAGTGTTGACAATACGCAACTTTATATAAGCTCCATCCGGTTAGTAAAGACACATTTTGAAATTTCATTAAAAATAATCTGTTAGGCTGTATAAAGTTTTGCCCTATAGCTCATTTTAAAGCCTTATTATTTGTCTTTCTACCAGGGATAGACATATGTTTCCGAACAAAATCATAAAAGTTTAAGGGGTAGTAAAAGCAAGTCATGACTTAAGCGGCTTTGCTAGACTCGTAAAAATGCTGCATATTTTAAACAAATTATCGTATGCTACTCCGTTACAATACTGTGCAACGAAAAGTTAAGGATATGGGTAAAAAGGCACGTTCTTAGTAAACATTTTGAATCTATATAGAAAACCATCATCGGTTTGTTTTACCTTTACATTTACATAATAAATATAAGTAGTCCTAGAAAAATGCTTTAAAAAATTTCCCTTGTACTTTAGTTATCCACAGTCCTCTAAAATTCCTAAATTGAAATAAAATAGACTACATATAAAAGTGTAGAAATTGCGCTATCAGAATTTGATAACAATTTACAAATTAGTTACTTTTAGAAGATAATATTTAACTGCGCAATTAAAATCAAAATTTCGATGCAAAAACTAGTCATGTAACCGGAAATCAAGCTTTGCTTTTTTCAGTCCAGCTCTCTCAAAACTACACAGGATGCGTTGGATCGTACAAAGTTGGTCTTGTATTAAAGCCAGTTAATCACATGGCATAATTAACAACAAAACATGTTTCTCTATCCATCATATAGTAATCGTAACGGTACCGTCCTCCGGCTCGACCCTTCCAACTTTCCGACCTTACTAATCTTCTCTTTGTTTATCAAAATGGCAAACAAAACAATAGAGATTAAAACGAAAAGACAAATATTGTATTTCCTGCGTCCTGATCCATTTTTTGAATGAAAGATGTTTTTACTTCAGAGTAAAATGTGAAACATTCTGTATATAAAATATTTTTCATACAATTGTTAAAGATGAGAATACAAATTTCATCTACATAATTTCTTTAATTATGTTATGGTTAACCAAGTACAAAGTACTGTAATCTTTCGTTATTTAGCTAGACTAGTATTTTTTATTACCAACTATGAAAGCAATTGAGATCAATTATGTAAAATGTCATTAATTTAATTGTTATTCCTTAACTCAGTTGTAGCTATGCAACTAGTGAGGATGTAAATATGTATGATACTAAAATTTGAGATGCAGTTTATTATGTAATGAAAAAAGGTTTAATCGAATTTATACTTTTGTTGATGTAGGATTTAATTTAAGCACAGTAATTTGTAAAATAATGTGTCAGGTCCCGAGCTTAAACAGCAGTTGCAAAATATTGTCCATAAAATATTTCAAAGTTTCTGTACAAAAGTATCAACCAATCTGATATTTTTGTGATTTAAATTATATCTTTATTCGACTGGCATCTTTATAACGTTAAATATAAGGTACGATGACAGCTGCGATAAATCAGTAGACGTAACAAATTAACACTAACGAAATTAAGTAATAATCAATTAATGAATTTACGTGTTGGTTTCAGTTATTTTAAGAATCATTTAGACTATTCTTGCAGAGAATAAATCTTGTTTCGTGAGATCTACAAAAAAGCGTGCATACCATTTCCACGCCGTTTCAGACATTACACGATTGAAATCCGAAGGAACAGTTTAACAGTAGATAAAAAGACAATTTGTCAACGAGGATTAAGAACAAGAACTCAGTTTGAATAGTGAAATACATTAATAACTTAATATCCATTCTGTAGGTAATGTTGAGCTTGTAAATATTTGTAGTTTTCTTTACAAAAATGTTTTGATGCAAATATCCTTGGCCAGTCATATGTTCTATCGGAAGCATACATCACGACACGTAAAATGAAGTTCACATGTTGTTTATTAAATTAATTTCATTTTAGGACTAACTAATAAAACACATATGAACCAGCATAAAAGATCAACATCAACATCAACCTCTAACATTGACATAATTAGAATTCTGCCTTCTGTAGACTAGTGTTACCCATAATATTTGTATACATAGGATAACATATCATTTAAAGGGCAGCATATTCAGAAGAAAAAGTAATTAATTCGTTTTCAACTAAATTCATTTGAGTTGCTGTAGTCTTTATACTATTACTTACTCATGATAAATGCATTTCCTGTGGGAAGATAATATGTGCTGCTGCCATGGAAGACATTTACCGAAAATAATGACATACCGGCGCTGAGAATGTTAAGCATAGTTTTACTAGTGATTGATATTTTTTGTTGATTAATTGTTCCTAATTCTAAATGAGATATTGCTTTGAGTATGTAAAAGCTTTCACATTCATGTTCAAAATTTTTAACATTTTGAGGATAAACTGAGTAAAAAGTGCATAGACAAAGGCTTAACTAAAATAAGCCATTAATGATAAGAATCATTTATCATCATCATCATGCAACATACATCCACCATCCACCGACATCATCAACACCAACATCAACATGATGACCTTCTACTGCACGGCAACAAGAATCAAGACACAACTCACCATTATCATCAACCTGTATGACTATAATATAATACCATGGTATCGACATACAATAGTAACAATAGTATATCTACAATATACATAGACAATAGTAACTCTGTAAAACTCTGTAACTATACTAGCTTACTTTTCATCTAAATAAACACTTCTCTTTCTTCTTTCATCCTATTAACTTGTCGTCTCGTTCACTCTTTATTGGAGCTATAAAGCATCTCACCTTAACGTTCATTAAAATCAATACAAAAGCGTGCGGAGGATCTAATGCCGTCATAAAATTCATAAGTTGCAATTGAAACTAACTCACGATCAGTACAAGAGGTAAAATGTCACGTGGTCTTTCTGCGGAGATCGCCCTCACTCCCACAGTGTATGCCCTAGGAAGGTAAAAATGGGTGTATGCGTGTACTCTATGATTGGCTAGGAAATTATTTTTTAAACTTTTCTCCCATATATCATTTTTTGCTCTTGTCGATCGCATATAATAAACAAATATTATAAATTAAACAATATGAATGCAGACAGATAACATAAAATATTCTTTATTTAGTCGTTCCAGGTAATCGATCAGCTGCAGTTTTAGCTTTTTATTTGATCAATTTACACTTTCGTACTGTAAATTGTGTTTATGAAGATATGAATTGTTCATGGTTATTTTTTTGTAGATTATCAAGGTGTTATGAAATATCCTGAAGAAATGCGATTTACTTATAAATAAACACACTTAATTAGTTTTAAAGTACACTCTCTTGAGATGCTTCTTCAAAAAACATTCCAAAATTGATTAATGTGAATTGAGTACTGAGATGTGTTATAAACATTTTTAACGCCATTTCTAATATTGTAGTGCATATGCTTCCACTAAGTGCGGAGTAGATTCTATAAGGTTAATACAATAGATTATAAAACAGAAATAAATGACAAAAGTACTGAAAGAAGACTTTGAAAAGTAAAACGAAGATGTAAATATGACGATGCTAAATTTGGCATTACAAGAAAAACATTTATTATATCTCTCATTTGCGTAATTAGACAGGAAATGCTTCTTTCTGTTCGATCCTACTTTTTCATTTGAAGTACAACAGATACACCAGGCACCACCAATTACCATCTTAGTCGGAATAATATGGACTGCAAATTACCTTCACAAATTTTTTTGCCTTAAAAGCTTCACAAAACTTACCACAATAATATTTTTATTTTATTTTTGTCAAAGTTCATATTTTTTAATATACTGTGTGGGCACACAAAAACGATCAAGCGAATGTAAAATATCATCGGAAAGATTATTCGACTTTTGATTACCATCACTGGATTTCTTTTACAATTTGTAAGCGTAACAAAATGTAAATGTTTGAAAATATTGTTGAGTTGGAATAAAGAAAAAAAATGCCGTAAAGCATTTACAATAATGTTTCAACCAAGCTGATAAGTTTAATTTTAATTAAAAATTAAACATTAATTTGAGTATCAATCTTTTATTGATAGTATTCCTATAATAACAAACACAAAGTCCGACGATGCGTACAGCTAATGTGTACACCTTAACAGACCCAAGTTCACTAAATTAATAATAATTAATAAAAAAATTGATTTGATGCATCTTAATATTTTCAGCTTTATCCGAACTACGCTCCCATGAAATAAAAAGTCTTGCTTCCTGTGATTTATGAAGATGTGTCATATGAACGCCGTTTAAGAACATGTGAGGCTGAACGCAACTTATTGTAAATGACAAATAGAACAGCGGCCCGAAGGGTTATATTTCAAGCATAGCTCACAATGTAATTAACATCTGATTGTAATGTTTTCTAAAATTATGAAATTTACTGTTTAATTTTTGATAAGTGGTTCAATAAATACAATGGGTAAGTCAAGGTTTCTTTTTTTTTGAAATTTGTCGTCTACATTACAACATGTTTGGCAGTGTTCTGTTTTACAAGTATCCTTTTGTATTTTACAATAGAAATTTTTGACAAATCCTTATAACTATGATTGAACAAAATAAACAATAGGCTTGTCAATAAATACTTGACTCTACTTATTTTGTATTTTTAATCACAGGCCAGTACTTAAATTTGAAGTCTGGTTCGTGTCACATTTTATGTTGATCAACTAAATTGTTTAAAGAATAAATTCAATTTTTGAGTGGTTAACTAATTTTCTCATTTAAACTTGCGGCTTCAAGGATCACTTAAAATTAAAAAACAACCGCACTCCACCGCTTACATTTAATACTCAGATTTTTGAAAAATATCGATCTATCATTGAATAAAAATCAGGTTTGATGATATAAATGATAACTGGGATTAACTCCTGACAAATAAGTTATTGATTTTTAGCAAAGCTATGATAAAACGGTATTGAGTGGATTCAAAACACTCAAAAAGATAGATTTACTGATGTAAAAACATTTTAAAATAAATTTATTAATTGCATAAATAGCATTATGATATTTTTGAAACGGTGACATGCACAATCGTTGATATAATAAAAACATGAGGTAAAATGTGCTTACCTTTAAAATATCAAGAAGCATTCGAAGAGAAGGATAAAACCTTTGCAAAAGTCACAAGTCTTTTCAAATTGCTTCTCATTAGATAGCTTTTTACGAAGTTTGAAGGTTAAAAGGCTAGATAACTGATAAATGGAAATTCATGCTTTTGCAATTTATTTTCTATCATCCTAGAATAAGCTTAGCAAAAGTGTTGTGCTCTAACATTGTATTATATGTATTACAAGTCAATAATCTCATGTGTATATCAATTCCGCAATGTTTTTTTTCATTTCAGAGGATGTATTGTATTGTAACTTAACCAGGCTCGTCAGCATTCAGTGAATTAGTTTCAAATAATTCACGATTACATTACAATACATATATTTTAAGACTAAACCGAGTAAAGCAATAAAAAAATTTTTTATTGCATAATTTTATACAAATATGTTTATTAATAGCTATGTTTCTATGTAAGCAGCACAATTTTAACAAAACTGTTCAAATTAACTCTCATAATATTAAAACATGTTTGTATTTTAGCGCCGAAAATAATATTTATCTTTCGTTTTTACTTCTCCTTTAAATAAAGAAGGTTCGATTTGTATGCTAGGGAGAAAGGAATTTGTCCAATGCAGTATTATTGTATATTTGTACAAAATGTAGTAGAAAGATGATATTTCACTTATACTTAACCATGAACAACTTTATGAGTCCCCTCTACTAGATCATGATCAATTTATAATCACCAAAAACGAAATGTTTATCTACCAATTAATTTCTCGATATATTTTCAGGATTTATTTTTATATTTGGCCCATAACAATAACGTCAAATGAGCACCTTATTAAGGTGCTTCCAACAAAAATCATACACTCCACTGTTTAATGTTTTCACTCAAAGACATGATAAATCATAAAATTCAATCTTTCAGTCATATTTCTGTCTTAATAAATTTTCATCTGATTCTAAGCTTGCAGTTGGTCTACGATTTTATTAATATCCACAACAATTCCACTCGCCATCCTCACCCTGCCAGGTTTTTTCAGAAAAATTAAATCTTGGACAAATATAACACTGCAGATTGGAAGTCAATTTTTGGAGGAACTCTGCATACCAGTATTTAAGTTTTGACTTTGCAATTTAGGTTCAATGTCAAAAATTAATTCTGTATTCTGTAAATTCAGCAAATTCACCATGGTATTTGATTTATAAACACTTAGTTTTAATTTAAAGAAGACCCTTTAAAGAAGACCACCAACACTTGTTTTTTTCCTAAGAAGTAAACAAAAATTGCTTAGAGATAATCGGATTTTTTAAATTTTAAATTATAAATTTTTAGCATTTAAGATTAAAGTGTTTAGTAATTTAGCAGTGAGCATATTGCTTGGCAAAAGTGGCTCCCAATGTTGATTCTACTTTGACGGTAGCTTATTTTCTTCATTCACTTCTATGTTATCTGAGGGTTAACAACTACATTTTTATTATACAAATTTACAAAACGGCGTTTTATTTTGGCATATCACCGATTGCACTTTGAAAGCTGCCAATAGCTGGCTAGTTTTTACAAAGCTTATTAGAAATTTATTTGACTCTTTGACTCCTTCGAAGACCATACATCACCAAAATCAACAATTAACTTAAAATTGTAAAAAAGATATTCAAAATGACAACTTCAGTGTTACATAAAACCAATCAACAAACTCAAGTATAGCTTAATTATTAATAAAGCAATAAAGTGCCCAATAATAATATACTTTGATGTTCGTTCAAAATATAAATATCACTTACATTTTAAATAACAATTAAAAGTCTATGCTCGGATAATTTCAAAACAAGAGATTTAAAAATCTAATATACTCTATGCAAAATACGGATATGCCATGTTAATAGGCCAAATTAAAGTTGTATTCTCGACTAAACGTAGGTACAAAACAAACGTCAGGGTTATCTGTGTCATAAGTTGTTTTTCTGTCTCCACTACGAACCCATATATTATGTCTGCGATCAGGAAGAGTCGAGCTAAAAAAATCTTCTTCCTTACAAAACTCAATTCTCAAACAAATGAAATTTCTGGATAAAAGAAGTAACTTCGGGAATAAATAGATACGCAGTGTCGGATTTAAATGTAACTTGCAGGTATAAATCATTCCGTAGTTTTGACACCCATTTAAATTAATGTGGGAAAATCTATTATATGCTTTATATACAATTTTTTACTCTTATCTACTGTGTTTTTGATCTTTATTGGCCCAATGGCATTCCATCTAGGGTAATTGCAACCTCTTTTGCGAGTAAAATTAATTTCAAGTGGCGGTAAAGCGGTTTTACCGAAAAGTTAATGATGGAATGCACTGGTATTATGGAATTTGTCTAATAATCAGATTGATTTTGACAGTTCAAATTCATGAATAAGTTTGTAATTTGCGAGTCAAGAATTGGTAGTTTGTTAAAACATGACATGATTCTGCCCTTGAATCTTGAAATTATTCTTCAAGCACTCTGAAAAACATTACATTATAGCTTACCTGATTCTAAACTAAGACCAAAATGACACCGTTCATATGTACTTTGCTGCTAGTAATAAAACGTAACGCTATTAGTAACTGACTTTAAAGTGCAGCATGCTAAACTATTATTTCATTTGTAAACTATAACGGTTACAGCTAAAGTCTAATAAAAACGCTTTATTGTTCTGAAATTAAAATCTGAATACCAACAAATTAATACAATAAATTATAATTATTGATATAAATTATAACAGGTTACAAATAAAAAAGTTGCAAAACAAGGAGCCGACCTCACAAGTTACGCTAATGACTGTGCGAAAAATATTTTTTTAAACCAATACTCATCAAATTAGTCGTACTACATCAAAAAGAGCAATAATGCACACGAGCCAATATAAGCAAATAAAAACTGACACAAACTGGCTGATTGACTAACTCATTTCTATGCCGAAATCGGGAACTTTAAACGCAGAGTTATTCGTAAACTTAGAATGTCGAACCAGCTATACTACTAACGAAGACTTTTGTTTTTTGGCAAACTTTTGGTGCCTGCAACGACGTAATAAACCAAATCGCAGTGCATACTCTCAGAATTTTGATTTTTGATTCCTAACAAAATCTATGACCGGTCAACGCTTAGGCTTGGACTAGTCAAACGTTCACTGTTTAATGTCTTTCATTGCCGTAAGCAAGGATGCTACTTAAACAGAACTTGTTATATACTCTATCATAGACCATTAAGCTACCTCATTATTAAGTACTCGAATGTCTTAATTTATTGCCGTCAGTACCCAGTATATTGCTTTTAATTTTCTATATGTCAGAAATTTGCATGCGATTTTTTTAATCAAGCGTACTGTCTATTAGCAAATGATCTTATATTGCCTTGATTTAGAAAAAACAATCTCCAATGTACTTGATGCATGGCATAGTTTAAAAATTGTCGAGTATTTGTAATGAATAAAATCGCACAATTGTCCAAAAAAAATTAAATTTGTTTGCAAAAAATTTGCAAAGTATTTTTGTTTGTTTTATAAATAGTTATGTAATTCCGTAGATTGCGATATCATTACTTTGGTCCAATATTCGAATTAATGCACAAAACTTCAGAGCGCCTTTCACATGTTCCATGAATAAAACTTTACAGGGAACAAGATTTCAAAGAGAATCACGTTTTGACAAAAAATAATAAAATTATAAAACTATAACAATTTAACAATTGCAAGGTAATTTAAAATATCTCTTGTTTTATTTTATAATTAACAAATGAAATTTATTCATTCTGATTATAAATAGAACAAGCCGCATTTTTTCTTTTATTTAATCATTAGTAATATGATATGCATGAACTGCCATATGTATTGTTTAAATCTGATCTCACATATACGTTAAAAGATAAAGTCCGTTTCAAAATATCAAAATAATAAACGGATTTTTACACGTGATACAATATATGCACATTGACTTTCACCAGAAACATAATAATCAGTTTCTAACAAAATAAAACCGTATTGGTAAATGTTGCATTCCATTCAGTAGACTCAACTGTCAATTGAAGGTCGTTTGCAGGATAGCTAGCAAAAGGCCAAAAACTCGACATCAATATAATAAGAACTCAGGAAGAAAAAACAATGAGAATGAAGCTTTCAGCACTGGACGCATTTTTGTATACTTCTCGAAGTCGTTATGAGACTGAAGTCGAATCTACTAGGTATAAGGCATAAGTACTGTTAAATTGTAATATGTGCATCCTCAAACGCTGTATGTAATGGAAGAATTCTTGGATCAAATTTTCAATTTTTGTTTTTGTAGAAATGAAGACCTTCAAAAGTTACGTCTAAAAATATAATTTAAGGTCCAGTTGCAATTCACAGTTTTACGGTATGATGCTCCAAAGTCCAAAAAACACCGTTTTTCAGGCTTTTTCCAGTGCCGGTGGGGCTTACACGTTTTGAGATAAAGACCTGTAAATTGGTCAAAATATTTTTAATTAAACCCTTCTTAAGACGTTTTTTTGAATTTGGTCAAAATAAAATTTTTAACGCGAATTATTCATAAAATAATGGATATTAGCCATTTTTGACACTATAAATCATTCTTAGGAAGTCGGCATAACTGGCTATGTTTTTCAATCTTTTATGAATAATTCGCGTTACAAATTTTATTTTGACAAAATCCAAACAGATGCCCCTAGAGAGGTTAAACTAACATATTTTGACCAGTTTTCAGCTCTTTACCTCAAAACGTGTAAGCCCACCAGCTTTGGAAAAAGCCTGAAAAACTGTGGTTTTTGGACTTTGGAGCATCTTTGTAAAAGTAAAACTTTGAATTGTAACCGGACCTTAAAATATACTTTTTAGATGTAACTTTTGAAGTTTTTCATTCCTACATAAACAAAAAATGAAAATTCGATCCAACAATTTTTTCATTACACATAGAGTAACTCCACGAGCTTTCGGAAACAAGTGGAACCTATGTCCCCAAATATGAATTTCGTCTTAAAAATTATGTTATAGACCTAAAAAAGGTAGAGTTGCTGAAAACAAAATTTAAAAAGTTCATATCCCAGACCAGTAGCCACCGCTAAACACGATATAGGACATATTTTGGATACCAGTTCAATAAGACAGTTTTGAAATTTTTTACTCGAGATTTTGCAGGAACACTCTTTGGACAATTCCTCGGATGGGATTTTTTTCAGTTCTTTGATTTTTGCCTCCGGTGAGATGTGAGGGCGCTACCAAAAAGTCAAGCATTTTACTTACAGTAAATATTCACGTTAGAATATTAATGAATTTCGTCTGCTGGAACCGAACGTTCTCACATTTCACTAGAGGCGAAAATCAAATAACTGAAAAAACCCATCCGAGCAATCGTCCAAAGAGTGTTCCTCCCAAATCTCGAGTAAAAAATTTCAAAACTGTCTAATTGAACTGGTATCCAAAATATGTCCTATATCGTGTTTAGCGGTGGCTACTGGTCTGGGATATGAACTTTTTAAATTTTGTTTTCAGCAACTCTACCTTTTTTAGGTCTATAACATAATTTTTAAGACGAAATTCATATTTGGGGACATAGGTTCCACTTGTTTCCGAAAGCTCGTGGAGTTACTCTATGTGTAATGAAAAAATTGTTGGATCGAATTTTCATTTTTTGTTTATGTAGGAATGAAAAACTTCAAAAGTTACATCTAAAAAGTATATTTTAAGGTCCGGTTACAATTCAAAGTTTTACTTTTACAAAGATGCTCCAAAGTCCAAAAACCACAGTTTTTCAGGCTTTTTCCAAAGCTGGTGGGCTTACACGTTTTGAGGTAAAGAGCTGAAAACTGGTCAAAATATGTTAGTTTAACCTCTCTAGGGGCATCTGTTTGGATTTTGTCAAAATAAAATTTGTAACGCGAATTATTCATAAAAGATTGAAAAACATAGCCAGTTATGCCGACTTCCTAAGAATGATTTATAGTGTCAAAAATGGCTAATATCCATTATTTTATGAATAATTCGCGTTAAAAATTTTATTTTGACCAAATTCAAAAAAACGTCTTAAGAAGGGTTTAATTAAAAATATTTTGACCAATTTACAGGTCTTTATCTCAAAACGTGTAAGCCCCACCGGCACTGGAAAAAGCCTGAAAAACGGTGTTTTTTGGACTTTGGAGCATCATACCGTAAAACTGTGAATTGCAACTGGACCTTAAATTATATTTTTAGACGTAACTTTTGAAGGTCTTCATTTCTACAAAAACAAAAATTGAAAATTTGATCCAAGAATTCTTCCATTACATACAGCGTTTGAGGATGCACATATTACAATTTAACAGTACTTATGCCTTATACCTAGTAGATTCGACTTCAGTCTCATAACGACTTCGAGAAGTATACAAAAATGCGTCCAGTGCTGAAAGCTTCATTCTCATTGTTTTTTCTTCCTGAGTTCTTATTATATTGATGTCGAGTTTTTGGCCTTTTGCTAGCTATCCTGCAAACGACCTTCAATTGACAGTTGAGTCTACTGAATGGAATGCAACATTTACCAATACGGTTTTATTTTGTTAGAAACTGATTATTATGTTTCTGGTGAAAGTCAATGTGCATATATTGTATCACGTGTAAAAATCCGTTTATTATTTTGATATTTTGAAACGGACTTTATCTTTTAACGTATATGTGAGATCAGATTTAAACAATACATATGGCAGTTCATGCATATCATATTACTAATGATTAAATAAAAGAAAAAATGCGGCTTGTTCTATTTATAATCAGAATGAATAAATTTCATTTGTTAATTATAAAATAAAACAAGAGATATTTTAAATTACCTTGCAATTGTTAAATTGTTATAGTTTTATAATTTTATTATTTTTTGTCAAAACGTGATTCTCTTTGAAATCTTGTTCCCTGTAAAGTTTTATTCATGGAACATGTGAAAGGCGCTCTGAAGTTTTGTGCATTAATTCGAATATTGGACCAAAGTAATGATATCGCAATCTACGGAATTACATAACTATTTATAAAACAAACAAAAATACTTTGCAAATTTTTTGCAAACAAATTTAATTTTTTTTGGACAATTGTGCGATTTTATTCATTACAAATACTCGACAATTTTTAAACTATGCCATGCATCAAGTACATTGGAGATTGTTTTTTCTAAATCAAGGCAATATAAGATCATTTGCTAATAGACAGTACGCTTGATTAAAAAAATCGCATGCAAATTTCTGACATATAGAAAATTAAAAGCAATATACTGGGTACTGACGGCAATAAATTAAGACATTCGAGTACTTAATAATGAGGTAGCTTAATGGTCTATGATAGAGTATATAACAAGTTCTGTTTAAGTAGCATCCTTGCTTACGGCAATGAAAGACATTAAACAGTGAACGTTTGACTAGTCCAAGCCTAAGCGTTGACCGGTCATAGATTTTGTTAGGAATCAAAAATCAAAATTCTGAGAGTATGCACTGCGATTTGGTTTATTACGTCGTTGCAGGCACCAAAAGTTTGCCAAAAAACAAAAGTCTTCGTTAGTAGTATAGCTGGTTCGACATTCTAAGTTTACGAATAACTCTGCGTTTAAAGTTCCCGATTTCGGCATAGAAATGAGTTAGTCAATCAGCCAGTTTGTGTCAGTTTTTATTTGCTTATATTGGCTCGTGTGCATTATTGCTCTTTTTGATGTAGTACGACTAATTTGATGAGTATTGGTTTAAAAAAATATTTTTCGCACAGTCATTAGCGTAACTTGTGAGGTCGGCTCCTTGTTTTGCAACTTTTTTATTTGTAACCTGTTATAATTTATATCAATAATTATAATTTATTGTATTAATTTGTTGGTATTCAGATTTTAATTTCAGAACAATAAAGCGTTTTTATTAGACTTTAGCTGTAACCGTTATAGTTTACAAATGAAATAATAGTTTAGCATGCTGCACTTTAAAGTCAGTTACTAATAGCGTTACGTTTTATTACTAGCAGCAAAGTACATATGAACGGTGTCATTTTGGTCTTAGTTTAGAATCAGGTAAGCTATAATGTAATGTTTTTCAGAGTGCTTGAAGAATAATTTCAAGATTCAAGGGCAGAATCATGTCATGTTTTAACAAACTACCAATTCTTGACTCGCAAATTACAAACTTATTCATGAATTTGAACTGTCAAAATCAATCTGATTATTAGACAAATTCCATAATACCAGTGCATTCCATCATTAACTTTTCGGTAAAACCGCTTTACCGCCACTTGAAATTAATTTTACTCGCAAAAGAGGTTGCAATTACCCTAGATGGAATGCCATTGGGCCAATAAAGATCAAAAACACAGTAGATAAGAGTAAAAAATTGTATATAAAGCATATAATAGATTTTCCCACATTAATTTAAATGGGTGTCAAAACTACGGAATGATTTATACCTGCAAGTTACATTTAAATCCGACACTGCGTATCTATTTATTCCCGAAGTTACTTCTTTTATCCAGAAATTTCATTTGTTTGAGAATTGAGTTTTGTAAGGAAGAAGATTTTTTTAGCTCGACTCTTCCTGATCGCAGACATAATATATGGGTTCGTAGTGGAGACAGAAAAACAACTTATGACACAGATAACCCTGACGTTTGTTTTGTACCTACGTTTAGTCGAGAATACAACTTTAATTTGGCCTATTAACATGGCATATCCGTATTTTGCATAGAGTATATTAGATTTTTAAATCTCTTGTTTTGAAATTATCCGAGCATAGACTTTTAATTGTTATTTAAAATGTAAGTGATATTTATATTTTGAACGAACATCAAAGTATATTATTATTGGGCACTTTATTGCTTTATTAATAATTAAGCTATACTTGAGTTTGTTGATTGGTTTTATGTAACACTGAAGTTGTCATTTTGAATATCTTTTTTACAATTTTAAGTTAATTGTTGATTTTGGTGATGTATGGTCTTCGAAGGAGTCAAAGAGTCAAATAAATTTCTAATAAGCTTTGTAAAAACTAGCCAGCTATTGGCAGCTTTCAAAGTGCAATCGGTGATATGCCAAAATAAAACGCCGTTTTGTAAATTTGTATAATAAAAATGTAGTTGTTAACCCTCAGATAACATAGAAGTGAATGAAGAAAATAAGCTACCGTCAAAGTAGAATCAACATTGGGAGCCACTTTTGCCAAGCAATATGCTCACTGCTAAATTACTAAACACTTTAATCTTAAATGCTAAAAATTTATAATTTAAAATTTAAAAAATCCGATTATCTCTAAGCAATTTTTGTTTACTTCTTAGGAAAAAAACAAGTGTTGGTGGTCTTCTTTAAAGGGTCTTCTTTAAATTAAAACTAAGTGTTTATAAATCAAATACCATGGTGAATTTGCTGAATTTACAGAATACAGAATTAATTTTTGACATTGAACCTAAATTGCAAAGTCAAAACTTAAATACTGGTATGCAGAGTTCCTCCAAAAATTGACTTCCAATCTGCAGTGTTATATTTGTCCAAGATTTAATTTTTCTGAAAAAACCTGGCAGGGTGAGGATGGCGAGTGGAATTGTTGTGGATATTAATAAAATCGTAGACCAACTGCAAGCTTAGAATCAGATGAAAATTTATTAAGACAGAAATATGACTGAAAGATTGAATTTTATGATTTATCATGTCTTTGAGTGAAAACATTAAACAGTGGAGTGTATGATTTTTGTTGGAAGCACCTTAATAAGGTGCTCATTTGACGTTATTGTTATGGGCCAAATATAAAAATAAATCCTGAAAATATATCGAGAAATTAATTGGTAGATAAACATTTCGTTTTTGGTGATTATAAATTGATCATGATCTAGTAGAGGGGACTCATAAAGTTGTTCATGGTTAAGTATAAGTGAAATATCATCTTTCTACTACATTTTGTACAAATATACAATAATACTGCATTGGACAAATTCCTTTCTCCCTAGCATACAAATCGAACCTTCTTTATTTAAAGGAGAAGTAAAAACGAAAGATAAATATTATTTTCGGCGCTAAAATACAAACATGTTTTAATATTATGAGAGTTAATTTGAACAGTTTTGTTAAAATTGTGCTGCTTACATAGAAACATAGCTATTAATAAACATATTTGTATAAAATTATGCAATAAAAAATTTTTTTATTGCTTTACTCGGTTTAGTCTTAAAATATATGTATTGTAATGTAATCGTGAATTATTTGAAACTAATTCACTGAATGCTGACGAGCCTGGTTAAGTTACAATACAATACATCCTCTGAAATGAAAAAAAACATTGCGGAATTGATATACACATGAGATTATTGACTTGTAATACATATAATACAATGTTAGAGCACAACACTTTTGCTAAGCTTATTCTAGGATGATAGAAAATAAATTGCAAAAGCATGAATTTCCATTTATCAGTTATCTAGCCTTTTAACCTTCAAACTTCGTAAAAAGCTATCTAATGAGAAGCAATTTGAAAAGACTTGTGACTTTTGCAAAGGTTTTATCCTTCTCTTCGAATGCTTCTTGATATTTTAAAGGTAAGCACATTTTACCTCATGTTTTTATTATATCAACGATTGTGCATGTCACCGTTTCAAAAATATCATAATGCTATTTATGCAATTAATAAATTTATTTTAAAATGTTTTTACATCAGTAAATCTATCTTTTTGAGTGTTTTGAATCCACTCAATACCGTTTTATCATAGCTTTGCTAAAAATCAATAACTTATTTGTCAGGAGTTAATCCCAGTTATCATTTATATCATCAAACCTGATTTTTATTCAATGATAGATCGATATTTTTCAAAAATCTGAGTATTAAATGTAAGCGGTGGAGTGCGGTTGTTTTTTAATTTTAAGTGATCCTTGAAGCCGCAAGTTTAAATGAGAAAATTAGTTAACCACTCAAAAATTGAATTTATTCTTTAAACAATTTAGTTGATCAACATAAAATGTGACACGAACCAGACTTCAAATTTAAGTACTGGCCTGTGATTAAAAATACAAAATAAGTAGAGTCAAGTATTTATTGACAAGCCTATTGTTTATTTTGTTCAATCATAGTTATAAGGATTTGTCAAAAATTTCTATTGTAAAATACAAAAGGATACTTGTAAAACAGAACACTGCCAAACATGTTGTAATGTAGACGACAAATTTCAAAAAAAAAGAAACCTTGACTTACCCATTGTATTTATTGAACCACTTATCAAAAATTAAACAGTAAATTTCATAATTTTAGAAAACATTACAATCAGATGTTAATTACATTGTGAGCTATGCTTGAAATATAACCCTTCGGGCCGCTGTTCTATTTGTCATTTACAATAAGTTGCGTTCAGCCTCACATGTTCTTAAACGGCGTTCATATGACACATCTTCATAAATCACAGGAAGCAAGACTTTTTATTTCATGGGAGCGTAGTTCGGATAAAGCTGAAAATATTAAGATGCATCAAATCAATTTTTTTATTAATTATTATTAATTTAGTGAACTTGGGTCTGTTAAGGTGTACACATTAGCTGTACGCATCGTCGGACTTTGTGTTTGTTATTATAGGAATACTATCAATAAAAGATTGATACTCAAATTAATGTTTAATTTTTAATTAAAATTAAACTTATCAGCTTGGTTGAAACATTATTGTAAATGCTTTACGGCATTTTTTTTCTTTATTCCAACTCAACAATATTTTCAAACATTTACATTTTGTTACGCTTACAAATTGTAAAAGAAATCCAGTGATGGTAATCAAAAGTCGAATAATCTTTCCGATGATATTTTACATTCGCTTGATCGTTTTTGTGTGCCCACACAGTATATTAAAAAATATGAACTTTGACAAAAATAAAATAAAAATATTATTGTGGTAAGTTTTGTGAAGCTTTTAAGGCAAAAAAATTTGTGAAGGTAATTTGCAGTCCATATTATTCCGACTAAGATGGTAATTGGTGGTGCCTGGTGTATCTGTTGTACTTCAAATGAAAAAGTAGGATCGAACAGAAAGAAGCATTTCCTGTCTAATTACGCAAATGAGAGATATAATAAATGTTTTTCTTGTAATGCCAAATTTAGCATCGTCATATTTACATCTTCGTTTTACTTTTCAAAGTCTTCTTTCAGTACTTTTGTCATTTATTTCTGTTTTATAATCTATTGTATTAACCTTATAGAATCTACTCCGCACTTAGTGGAAGCATATGCACTACAATATTAGAAATGGCGTTAAAAATGTTTATAACACATCTCAGTACTCAATTCACATTAATCAATTTTGGAATGTTTTTTGAAGAAGCATCTCAAGAGAGTGTACTTTAAAACTAATTAAGTGTGTTTATTTATAAGTAAATCGCATTTCTTCAGGATATTTCATAACACCTTGATAATCTACAAAAAAATAACCATGAACAATTCATATCTTCATAAACACAATTTACAGTACGAAAGTGTAAATTGATCAAATAAAAAGCTAAAACTGCAGCTGATCGATTACCTGGAACGACTAAATAAAGAATATTTTATGTTATCTGTCTGCATTCATATTGTTTAATTTATAATATTTGTTTATTATATGCGATCGACAAGAGCAAAAAATGATATATGGGAGAAAAGTTTAAAAAATAATTTCCTAGCCAATCATAGAGTACACGCATACACCCATTTTTACCTTCCTAGGGCATACACTGTGGGAGTGAGGGCGATCTCCGCAGAAAGACCACGTGACATTTTACCTCTTGTACTGATCGTGAGTTAGTTTCAATTGCAACTTATGAATTTTATGACGGCATTAGATCCTCCGCACGCTTTTGTATTGATTTTAATGAACGTTAAGGTGAGATGCTTTATAGCTCCAATAAAGAGTGAACGAGACGACAAGTTAATAGGATGAAAGAAGAAAGAGAAGTGTTTATTTAGATGAAAAGTAAGCTAGTATAGTTACAGAGTTTTACAGAGTTACTATTGTCTATGTATATTGTAGATATACTATTGTTACTATTGTATGTCGATACCATGGTATTATATTATAGTCATACAGGTTGATGATAATGGTGAGTTGTGTCTTGATTCTTGTTGCCGTGCAGTAGAAGGTCATCATGTTGATGTTGGTGTTGATGATGTCGGTGGATGGTGGATGTATGTTGCATGATGATGATGATAAATGATTCTTATCATTAATGGCTTATTTTAGTTAAGCCTTTGTCTATGCACTTTTTACTCAGTTTATCCTCAAAATGTTAAAAATTTTGAACATGAATGTGAAAGCTTTTACATACTCAAAGCAATATCTCATTTAGAATTAGGAACAATTAATCAACAAAAAATATCAATCACTAGTAAAACTATGCTTAACATTCTCAGCGCCGGTATGTCATTATTTTCGGTAAATGTCTTCCATGGCAGCAGCACATATTATCTTCCCACAGGAAATGCATTTATCATGAGTAAGTAATAGTATAAAGACTACAGCAACTCAAATGAATTTAGTTGAAAACGAATTAATTACTTTTTCTTCTGAATATGCTGCCCTTTAAATGATATGTTATCCTATGTATACAAATATTATGGGTAACACTAGTCTACAGAAGGCAGAATTCTAATTATGTCAATGTTAGAGGTTGATGTTGATGTTGATCTTTTATGCTGGTTCATATGTGTTTTATTAGTTAGTCCTAAAATGAAATTAATTTAATAAACAACATGTGAACTTCATTTTACGTGTCGTGATGTATGCTTCCGATAGAACATATGACTGGCCAAGGATATTTGCATCAAAACATTTTTGTAAAGAAAACTACAAATATTTACAAGCTCAACATTACCTACAGAATGGATATTAAGTTATTAATGTATTTCACTATTCAAACTGAGTTCTTGTTCTTAATCCTCGTTGACAAATTGTCTTTTTATCTACTGTTAAACTGTTCCTTCGGATTTCAATCGTGTAATGTCTGAAACGGCGTGGAAATGGTATGCACGCTTTTTTGTAGATCTCACGAAACAAGATTTATTCTCTGCAAGAATAGTCTAAATGATTCTTAAAATAACTGAAACCAACACGTAAATTCATTAATTGATTATTACTTAATTTCGTTAGTGTTAATTTGTTACGTCTACTGATTTATCGCAGCTGTCATCGTACCTTATATTTAACGTTATAAAGATGCCAGTCGAATAAAGATATAATTTAAATCACAAAAATATCAGATTGGTTGATACTTTTGTACAGAAACTTTGAAATATTTTATGGACAATATTTTGCAACTGCTGTTTAAGCTCGGGACCTGACACATTATTTTACAAATTACTGTGCTTAAATTAAATCCTACATCAACAAAAGTATAAATTCGATTAAACCTTTTTTCATTACATAATAAACTGCATCTCAAATTTTAGTATCATACATATTTACATCCTCACTAGTTGCATAGCTACAACTGAGTTAAGGAATAACAATTAAATTAATGACATTTTACATAATTGATCTCAATTGCTTTCATAGTTGGTAATAAAAAATACTAGTCTAGCTAAATAACGAAAGATTACAGTACTTTGTACTTGGTTAACCATAACATAATTAAAGAAATTATGTAGATGAAATTTGTATTCTCATCTTTAACAATTGTATGAAAAATATTTTATATACAGAATGTTTCACATTTTACTCTGAAGTAAAAACATCTTTCATTCAAAAAATGGATCAGGACGCAGGAAATACAATATTTGTCTTTTCGTTTTAATCTCTATTGTTTTGTTTGCCATTTTGATAAACAAAGAGAAGATTAGTAAGGTCGGAAAGTTGGAAGGGTCGAGCCGGAGGACGGTACCGTTACGATTACTATATGATGGATAGAGAAACATGTTTTGTTGTTAATTATGCCATGTGATTAACTGGCTTTAATACAAGACCAACTTTGTACGATCCAACGCATCCTGTGTAGTTTTGAGAGAGCTGGACTGAAAAAAGCAAAGCTTGATTTCCGGTTACATGACTAGTTTTTGCATCGAAATTTTGATTTTAATTGCGCAGTTAAATATTATCTTCTAAAAGTAACTAATTTGTAAATTGTTATCAAATTCTGATAGCGCAATTTCTACACTTTTATATGTAGTCTATTTTATTTCAATTTAGGAATTTTAGAGGACTGTGGATAACTAAAGTACAAGGGAAATTTTTTAAAGCATTTTTCTAGGACTACTTATATTTATTATGTAAATGTAAAGGTAAAACAAACCGATGATGGTTTTCTATATAGATTCAAAATGTTTACTAAGAACGTGCCTTTTTACCCATATCCTTAACTTTTCGTTGCACAGTATTGTAACGGAGTAGCATACGATAATTTGTTTAAAATATGCAGCATTTTTACGAGTCTAGCAAAGCCGCTTAAGTCATGACTTGCTTTTACTACCCCTTAAACTTTTATGATTTTGTTCGGAAACATATGTCTATCCCTGGTAGAAAGACAAATAATAAGGCTTTAAAATGAGCTATAGGGCAAAACTTTATACAGCCTAACAGATTATTTTTAATGAAATTTCAAAATGTGTCTTTACTAACCGGATGGAGCTTATATAAAGTTGCGTATTGTCAACACTGCTAACTGTATCTAGGATAAGAAATTGTATTGAGACACTACAGATAAATCTACAACATTTGAGTGCAGAAATTAGCTAAAATGTAGTGGGAAGCATGATAAATTGTACCTTCTTAGCTCAGTGCTTTTTGTTTTTTATTTTACAGTTTATTAAGTGCCAGGTACTGGTACTTATTACAAATACATGGTGGGAGCGAAAATGTCTGTCTGTCCGTCTGTCTGTGCGATAACTCAAGAACACTTCAACCGATTTTTAAGAAATTTTGTATACATATACTAGTAGTACCAAGTAACAACCCTATTGATTTTGAGCAAAATCGGTCAACCCCCAAGGGGTTACAGGTCAAAGATCCAAATTTTTTACCATAGCAACATATAGCATGTGATCTATCATTCGAACGAAACTGACAAGAACAACAATGACCAAGGCTGTATGACTATGTAAAATACTGTTTCATATTAAACGTAAAAACTGAAGGAAAAGAAAGAATCAAATGTAACCTTACTCGAATATGCAATCAAGTTTAAATTAAAGTGGAGCGTTGAAAAGAAAACTTCTGAATATATTTTTTAGTTTAGAAGAAATTTTACAGCGTAAAGTGAGGTTTTGTTATGGTCGTTTGTTTTCAAATTATAAATTATCTTCTTCCAGAAACATTTTCCGGTTTTCATAACATGCTTGTTATTGTCTCTTTTACTGGAAGAAATTAAGGAATTTCCTGATATAATAATGTATAAAAATAAAATACCGAAGGGACAGTAAATAATGTTTCTGGAGCAGGGCATGCTGTTAAAGATTTTAAATTTACAATAAAAACAAATTTATCTGAAAATATTTCTGATGATAAAAATAGCTCGGAACACTTCGTTTCCTGCCGAAGTCTCCTAGTAGGTTTGACATATATTTGATTTTATCGCTAATAAAACAAGCCTTAGATCCATCTTGTATCACCACAAAGTTGTATCGACACATATACTGTTTAGGTGGCATCCAAATTAACCGTACTTTGAATAATAATAAAAATACCTTGTAAGGTTATGAGAAAGTACCGACTATTTGTTCTTTATTAATGTCAAAGTAATCAACTGTTGTAAATAAGGATCTTTGAATTATAAGGTCGACTGGGGTCGCGGGGTCATAAGACTATTGTTATTGAATTCCCCATCATCGATAACCCCCAAATCCTAAGTTTCAGACATTTGACCTCCAGAGGTCAATTCAGGTCACGG
>JAQFYG010000891.1:0-23098 GCA_034694325.1 Entomobrya corticalis
TCGTCAAAAATTTTAATTATTATCTATTATATCTAATTTATTATGTAGTAGTGTGCGTAGTATATTATTAAGTATTAAATATTTCGCGGGATAAATACCTTGCGGGAAGACGGCCTAGCGGGAAAAAGTCCCACGGGAAAATAGGCATGCGGGAAATGTCCCCACGGGAAAAAGCCCGTTCGCGGGAAAAGGGCCGCACGGGAAAGCGGCCGGTAACGACATGGTCACTATAGTTAGGAATTCAGGATATAATATGACGAAACATGGAAACACATATATTATATTTACGTATTATTTATAAAATGGCGCAAAGAAATGTAGCGTAATATGTGTCCTTTTTATTAAACCATTATAAGGAATGATGAATTGTTTTGTTATTTTCATACATACAATCAATTTTCTATAACATTCGTTATTCGTTACAAAGTTTACATTATTGGGCTAATGTATCCAAATTCCAAAATCCAAACTATAAAATAACCTTGTTTGGATCACTTTTTCTTCCTGCAACTTTACGATTGAAAACTGTAAGGTCAGTTGATGATATGAAAATGTCATTGTTGTATTTGAATCGGATTAAACCAGCTACAAATACGTGTATTGTACTATGTGACTAGTACATTATAAATAGACTTGAAGCTTAGGTGAAGAAATAGTAGTTTTTCTATTCAATAAATAAAACCTGTAGGAAGAAACCCACTAACAAGTCAAAAACAAAAATAAAAAATCATGCCTTGTGATCCCACATTTCAGCATCTTGTGAGAATTGCAACTAACTCCTATTGCTTATGAGTGAGTTTCTCCTTATAATAAATCTGTTTATCTATAAGTTAACTCTGTAAAATTCAGCTGCCTTCTTACAGTTAATTTATTATATTGACTAGACTACAGGTAAAGAAACTGAGGTAACATAACATAATTTTATGTATTTATCATGGATATATTTGTATAGGTATATGTAAATTTTCTGCACCTACAGTAGTCAATGGTCACACAGTTCGCTATAATATTATTAATAATGTTGCACTACTTGAAATCTCCAGCTGGGAATTAAACCTTACTTGCCATCAAAACAAAGATGAAAAAATGCTATTAATCATTTGTCTCGCACCTTTCTCATCTCTCCGACGACGTGACTCTGATATTGCTTTCATGCATCTTTATACGTAGGTATGTACTTTGAGATGATTACCCTCCGCTTGTCTTTTAAAAGTCTTATACGATCCTTGAGCTGAACGGCTTCTTTGTTTCTACAACTTTGTTCCATCATCATCTCTCAAGCCATCACTTCTTGTTTAGAAGATCATTGTGATAATCCGCTAAAGTAACTTGGACTTGGAGGATCCACACGTATTAGTACAAGTAATTTATAATATGTTGTTGCACATATGTTGTACATATGCATTAAAAGTGCACGAATTTTTTTTGTACAATGTGCATTCATTAAAGTATCGCTCACTGGTGTACGTACTATTTCTACATCCTCACATTTGAGAATGAATCAGGTAATAAATATCAGTCAGTTTAAATCTGAAGAGGGCAAACGATAGCAAACATTGGCTGATCATACCTCTTACTTTTAGTTGTCCAGTTAGAAAAAAAAGAAAACATGTCGGCAATAAAAATCCTTTCGTATTTGTTCAGCTCTTCAACAATTTAACTTCACACGCTGATTTATTTTGTCCATTACGATTATTACAAAATCCAGAGATTCGAACTCTATACATTTTGATTTGGAGTGTATATATGTATAGCTTCATAACTTATACGTTCCAATTTTACAGCAATTACACATGGGATACATTTTATCATTTCTTCATTCATGCATGTACATTCAGATTCGCTGAAATTGCATATTTTCAACCTTGAAATACGTACATAAATATTTGTAACGTAAAAGGATCGCTAACTCGTTTTTAAATTAAAAATTAAGTATCTAACAAAATGTTTTACATTTTACGTTGATAGTCTTCTTGAGGGGTTTCAATGATATAGAGCATACAGTGTTTAAATTTGAAAAAAATGAATTATAATTGTCCCATCAACAGACACTAATAAAGTGTATTTTATATTCACTTAAACTTTGCAACAAAAACTGCGTTCTGCAATACTTTGATTCTACTATTATTTACTTTCTGTAACGAATGAAGTTGAAACGGATAGAAAAAAATACGACGTTGCATGTATTTTATTACTGCGCTAGAAAAAATGATACTTGGCACAAGTATATTTGACCAGGGTCACCTGTTTGAAAAACTGTTCCCAATAACAGTCTCGCAAAAGTCATACAATGTTATATTATACGTAAGGTCTATTAAATGCAATGTTTACATGTACCTAAATACTGTTACTCACACATCCAGAAGAAAAATCTTCCTTAAAGTTTCAGGCGATAGATTTTATTGATTATTAACAGTAAAGTTGAAAAATAGATGTAGAAACTTGAGGTCAAATTTTGTGTTACACTATTGCATTCCTTATAAATCATTGTGTTTGCACTGTTCATTGCAACAACTAAAAGAGTGTGTATTTCTGAACACCTTTCTATATCAGATTAATATCATATTAGTATGTGTCATCTCACATACCCAAGCTGCATAGTATGAATGCTTATAGTACATGTTTTTTATGAAATTAATAAGAGTGGTGGTAGTTCGACTGTAAACTGTAAAGTTTTCCTTTTCATTTGACAGGGAGACATTTTTACCGTTTCATATCTCAATAAAAATAAGATACTTGATGTGAACCCTCCGACGACTATTGCTCCATATAAGAACAATAATAATATTATTATTTTATTATTACCTCTTTATCTTAAATTTTAAACTGAAAAAAAACTGAGTGGTGGATGCGATGCAATGAAGGCAGCAGGCACATTATGTGGTTTACCATAAAAACAAAAGAGTATATTGATGGACATTCCACTTCTTTTGTAGAAAGTGCCGGATGCAGTCGCAAAGTCATATTTATAAAATCCATTTAATTAGTACGTCCATTTAATGCCACTACTGCTACCTTTGCAATAACATCTGCCCTGAATATGTTGAATATAAGCACAGAGAACCGATTATTATGTCCGCACAAATTTGTTTTCTATCAATAACTTTTTGTATCAACTGGCCTACGTATGTATTAAAAGCATGTTAGTAGGTTTAACAACATGTGGAAAATTTTAGTACAAAATATATACCTAGTTTGCTTTTTCTCCGTTTTCCAAAAGTGCTTGTATGCATATTATCTGGGACACTTATTATTATTATGTAATATGTTTCTCAGTAGAGAAGGAAGTGGTCGTCAAAATGATAATGATAGGACTATTCATCTTTTGATTCGGCACCTGTGTGGGAAGCTTCTATCTCCTTCACCAGAGAGATAATCCATTCATCATAATAATATTATCGTGGTGACTGTGAACATTATGCTGCCAAATGAAAGGGTTACGCAGTCATCATCAAAAATAGGATGATGATCCCTCTCTTTATCAACATATTGTAAAGGTGAGCCTGGTGAGTGAGCCGATACCGAAAAGGAAAAGGTAGCAACAATATTGACTTATGTGTTCTTTCCGCACTACTACTACATGGTAGCCTTGCATCTGCTGGTAACAATTGAAGTCAGGACAGTCATGTCGAATCGGTGTGTGTTGATGACTCACACAATCATAATAGTAGTAAATTGTGACTGTCATACAGCGTTAATCCGAGTTGATCTACAAAATATGAACCGTGAAACCTCCGTGTTCAATGGAGAAGGGAAAGCACTCATTACCATTATTGTGTAATTTAGAATACTGTGGTAATATAACCATATTTCTGAATGATAAGCTTTTTGTCTATAGATAACAAAATATAACTTTAAATTTATACGAGAACATAGTTGGGCTAGTTGACAGACGGCTATTGAAATGACGGATTCTTGTTTGATCTTCTACCAACATAATCATCGTCGCCGACAGGAGCATCATTTAAAAAAATGTTGCCGGTAATGATTAATAGATCTATCCTCAGAATACTATGGGATACGCGATCGATTATCCTTTCAGCTGTATTACATCCATTGATTCCATCTCCAAACTCATTTTGTCTGATAAACAGGCTGCACTCCAAAGAAATGAACGAAAGGAATATTTGAGATAAGTTCATTCATCATTTTTTGTGAAATTCTCTCAAATTATAAATTAAATTGATTCTTTTAAGATTGTTTATGATTGCACCGCCTCACGAACATTTCTTCCAGATCAAAAGCTGTTTTGGTTAACCAGTGCTGCGTCGTAGAGAATAATATGCTCATTTCATAATAATGTTGGAAAACAAAGCAGAAGAAACACGGGCAAATAAAGACAGGAAAAGAGAGCTCTTGTGTTTATCTGCCATACATGCGGCCTACATTAGATTTTGATATCACAAGATTTCATCGTAAAAATTTTGCTGGCATTCAATTTGTTGGAAGTGTTTTTGAATCCACTTTTCCGATATCATTCCATTGCTTCCATCACGCACACATTTAGCTGGCTGATATTGTTGTTCAAGAAAGCAATGGCAAATGGTTAGAAAGGAAATATTTTTTGGTCGAAGTGTTCGCATGAGGAACTGCAATATTTTCATTCTTGTTTGGTCGCAAGGAAGCTAAAGTATCGTGATCCATTAAAGTTTACGAGAATATTTTTATTACGTGATGATTCCCTACCGGGAGCTCTGGGTCATTCAAAGTAATAACATTACAAGAGTAAACTCAACATGCAGCAAACAACAATCAACAAACATATCGTTTCATTGTACTGTTAGTTCAATTACCGCACCAATAATACTACCTTCAAACTTTAACAAACTTTTGCTCTCCACAGTACCAAAATTTGAAAGCAAGGTGACACAAGAAATATTCAATATCAAACATACTTGTTATTTGAACATATTTGTGTGTCTGCCGGCCAAACCAACAGTAATACATCTGCATCGTGCTGATATCTGTGTGTGCTTGCATTTATATAAATACATACGATTGCCTTTAAAATAATACATTGATGAATTTTATGATTTTAAAACCCACCGAATATATTACGTAATCAATGAATCGATGAGGTTCTTAGCAAATAATTCACATATTTTACTTTTGAGCATTGCAAGCAAAAACCCTTACTCGATCGTTTATTATTTACTAATTCCTAAAAAAAAGTGTCTTCAAGAACAAAGTATTTAGTTCACAAATTGTAAGTAAGTAGTCATAATCGAAGTCGAACGAAATCATTAGATTTCAACCATGTTTTGACAAGTAATAGCTAGAGCATTTCTCGTTTCTGTGCAAGTAATCTAGAAGATAGTCAATGTCGAAAGGATAAATATGACGTCTTTTAATAATGAATAATTGAGGAAGAAAAGCAATTAGTTTGGCACGTGTGTAAGTAAGCCTTCTTCCATTACAGACTCGTCACGTCAAGAATTATGAAAATACGAAGATGAATTGATATATTTTCATCACAGTGAGCTACCGGCTACGATTTGACCCGTGATTCTTTGACAAAAGTTG
Organism: Entomobrya corticalis; assembly: GCA_034694325.1. Classification (NCBI taxonomy): domain Eukaryota; kingdom Metazoa; phylum Arthropoda; class Collembola; order Entomobryomorpha; family Entomobryidae; genus Entomobrya; species Entomobrya corticalis. The sequence continues at coordinate 5,524 of JAQFYG010000891.1, forward strand.
ACCAGTTTTGACCCGTCTATCGAAATATGCAATAAAAATGCTTCTCCATAAGTCAACATGTGCTGAAATCTCCAGCGAAGGGTGCCTTGTTGACCTAATAAGGAGTCTCGGAGTCTGTGTGCTAATTGTAAGTTTGAAGAAAATCTGTGAAAAGATGTCAAAGTTACGGCGTGTACAGACTACAGACAGACAGACAGACGGACAAACACACCAAATGCATATCTATGATGAATTCTTCATCTTCGTAATAAATGTAACTCATGTATCCCACACGCAACTCATTCTCGCACATCACACTGCACAATAAAAGCAGAAAGTTTTTTGTAGTAATTCGTTGATGACTGACGACGACTGGCAACGTTAATGCTGTTGTTTTACAGCATCAGGGGTGTAGGTGTAGCAGCAGCCGAGATCTTTCTTTACGTGCCTACCTGAGATATCTAATATAAAGTCAAACGAAAACGGTGAGGTATGTTTATAAAAGTCCAATCTTCTTTTTTGAATGAACTAATGCACAGCTTCCTTCCTCGGCGGACTAAAGGTTAAAAAAGCTCCGCTTAGAGACTATGATGTACTCATGATATGCAACACGAGCCCAACTCATCATATTATCATCGTAGTTTTCACTACAAACAGCTTATAAGCATAAGAGGTAATAATAATGATAATATGAAATTATGCCTATTGAATGTTCCGCTCCTATCTCAAGCCATAATACGCCATTTTTGACATTACAGACCTTCTGGCAATATGATGAAAGAATGGTGTAAAAGGGAGTCCTACAAAGCGAACCAATAATTAATCAAGTTAACTTGAAGCTCACCTTTCTTTTCTCTTTACATTTCTTTTTGCACCTTTACTGTTGAATGAATGATAGCACAAAATGATGTATTGTTTGTACGTCAAATCTTTAGCTTTAATTGTCAATTTACAATACTGAGCATTTAAGATTTATAATTGTTGAATTTATGAAGCATAGAACACGTCTTTTGAATTGAACTATACAAATGCTGAAAGTACGCGGGCAATGTCAAAGGGAAAAAGTTATTAAAAGGGACGCAAAAGTGGTAGCAAGTAAATTGAGATACGTTGCACGGCTTGACAGCAACTGTAAACTGTCCACAAGGAAAATAATTAGTATAAAGTGTAAAATACTCCTGATGTGTGAATAATTAACGTCTATAGCTCTGAGCTCATTTCTTAAAACAAAGGACAGAAAAGTGAATCGATGCACGAGCATTTTGAATTGTAGGTAGCCTTTTAGTTCGCAATTTGTAAGGTATTCACTGCGACTATCAAGCTATTCAATTTAGAACAAGTGTGAAAATATGAATAGATGTAACCATATGAGATCAACCTCATCATGGGTGGCACTGTCCCATCAACCACAAGGGTGAGTATTTCATCGGCTATAACCATATCAGTATGACATTATTGGTTTTTAGATTTATTGTTTGACCAAGCGCACCTTGGAAACCAGCTCTCTTTTTAAAACACTAAATGGATGTGATAATTCGGTAGGGGTCCTTGGAAATTGAATTTTTTTCTTAAAGTGACAGTTAAACAGAATCTCTTAATGTGATTATAAGTTTATTATTGCTAGGTATCTGCTAATAGTGTGTACTTTATTACCGTTCGGTTGCATTGTTAAAAAGTAAGCAGTAAACAGATAAAATTAAAGTAACTAAAAGAATGTTACTGTTTATTTTTACTTGGGGGTTTCGTTATTTAACAACAATGATAACGGTAATAATTATAACTTGTTTCTGAGAGTTGTCTCTAGCACGACTTGACGCAAAAGTAAAACAATCTATTGTGTTTGGCTTATTTTCAAAGAAGAATTGAACGAGTTCGGTGCTACTGGAGACCTCCAACAGGGTAATTTATGATCCTTTAGGTCTGTTTTTTCTAAAATAATTATTTCTTTTGTTCCTGTTGCAACCATCCATTGTCACTGTTGCTTCTATAACGCCAGAAGATCTGTCACGAGTTTCTGACCACTTTTTTTAAATTTCGCAATAAAAAACTAAAGCAGATCGTAATGAGCTTATACTTAAGTTACGTGCCTTATTATTTTAAGGAGCGGAAGCCAACTTTATTTCATGATATATTATCACATGTCAGATCCCAGTGCTACAACCACTGTATCTCTTATTATCGCTATAGTTTTATTACAAAAAATAATTATGAAGACATTTGAAAACTAAAATTCAAAAAATATACGACTACTTTCAAATAATGTGGCTTTTCAAGTCGTAATAACTATATCATAAAAATAAAAGCAACAAAGATGAAAGAAATGAAGTCAAAGTTTGCTAATTATTGCAAATAATCGAATAAGAAGCTCTTAGCTTCTACTCAACTGTATGCTTATAAGAGTTAAGTACTATGCATAACAATGTAATATTTTGAAAAGATATCTGAATGGATCTATAATTTATAAATTTGTCCATCTGTCTTCTTACAAAGCCATAAAAATACCTAGTTTGCAACATGCTAAATACTTTGGACAAAAAACTGAAAGGAGAAGGGGGATGTGCTTGTTTCTGCTGTTGATTTGTACTGAGGCAACTTTCTCTGATCTTACGTAACGATATTGTCAGCATGAAGCAATATATATTGAAATGGTAAAGGAAAATATAAGCTCCAGATTTAATCATCTGATAAAAACATATCTTTCATTTATTTTATTCTTCTTTATATTTTTTGATGATGCGTCAACAAAATATGCCTTCGTGATGATGTCGAATCGAACAGAGAAATGCATGCTAATGCAGTTGCATGTGCGCTTTATTTTATTATTTTTTATTAACATTATTTTTTGGTTTGAAGGTTCAACGGATTGTGTTGCAGAGAATTTGAAATGATCTGAGGGAAAAAAGTAGGCCAAATATGTAACTTGTCTTACGTTTTTCTCAACCACTGATCTCATAAACTTCTCAAGACGATGTTAACTCTTTTAGATTATCATGCCACATATTGTAACTATATTTATTGCTATTACTGTTAGACATTGCAGCAGATTACTGATACTTGCATCATCCACTACAATACAAAATATTACATTTGGCAGATTGTATAACAACTGACGTTTCTTGAAAACGAACTTTGCCACTAGCAAAAATGTCTGTTACTAATATGCACATGTTAACTTCGAATTTGACGTGGACCCACAAACGACAAAATGCTAATTAGTTCCAGTGGTCAGCGTAACAATGGCTTTCCTAAACAAAAAATACATAAACAATGTCTTAAAAACAACAAGCTTTAATCCAATTTTATAGTAAAGCAATTATTATTTTTGGCTCAGCCTTCTAATTCTCTACTCTTATTTGCAATGAAAAAATTTATTTCAACTTGTAGTAGAGAAGCTGAATTTATAAATCAATGAGTTCAGTTTAATGCAATTTCCAAATAAATTTAAATTTTTTTCGATGCGAAAAAAATTAAGCACGATTGACGGGTTCGGTATAGTTATACTACGCTGACATATAATTATAAATAGATAGTGCTGCATACCTCTTACGCAACTTTCACTTACTTAACAGAATTATGGGACAGCAAATAATTTTACATTACCTATGCTTGTCCCATTGTTGTTTCAACGTGCACCTTGCATCCTATAAGTTCAGTTGGTTAATCTTTTTTATAAATCATTGACACAATTGGTATTATTGACAGCATTGATAATGCATTTTAAGGTTATGATGCAAATCAGAAGAACCTGTTGTGGATAAAAATACATTGTGCAAATATTTTCCCCCAAATTTTTAATGCTGACATCTGAGCTGATACCTCATTTTGCATTTACAATCCTAAAATTTTGCTGTGGTGGAAAGTATTCTTAAAGTTTTTCATTCAATAGACTTTCCATACATGGATGAACTATTTTTAACTGTTTATTTTTGGAGCAAAAGTTGGATGTTTAAAGAATTGAATTTAGCTCAAAGTTTTTTTTGTCAAATGAAGCCGACAAGTATGTGTAATAATTTAAATGATACTTGTTAGCATTTAGCGGCATATCAGTGTACTTACAAATGCTATAAAGTGTGATAAATCACAGGGAAGCTAATAACCTTTGAAGCTGAGGTAATCAGTTAATGTTACAATTTCTGTTAATGAAAGTAGATTTATAAATCGGGATTTCAGAGATATGTCTGAATGCAAGACACATTAAGATGGTGCCAAAATAATATGACAACACGGTGGAAACGACTTTATAAAACAAATAAATTGTGTCAAATTTCTCATTCCACTCCCCTAATTTGAAATGGCGATCAGATTTTTGTGGATGCATTGTTTATTACAATTTCTAAATGACCAACCGTTATCAAATTTAAGCAAACACTTATTCTAGATTTGGCATCCACAATCATCCAAATGCATTCTTTAAAAAAATTATCTACGGAAAAGTTATCCACGCGCAAAGCTTTGTTTAAATATGAATTTGAAAGTTAAATAGTGTAAATATGATATGGCCAATCTTTAACTTTCGACAAATCTTTCTCATCCATTCTTAACCAAAGTTAATATATTTTATTGTGCACGTATACGAAATGATATCATCAATTCGTTCATTAAATAAATGGCAAAGTTTCAAGATTATTGACAAAATCCTGTACATTTAAATCAAGTTTAGAAAAGAAGTGGTTGTCATAAATAATTCGAAATGTATTCACATTGTTCCCATAAAACAACTTTTATTACTGTGCGTAGTTTATACATAACTATCTCCCCTCAAATTTCATGTGACGCTTTTGTAATATCATTGCTATTTTTTATCTTAAAAAATATTATTACATAAATTCATTCAAAATTCCACTTAGGTAATCCAATATTTAGTAAATTTTACCAAAAGAAATGGAGCCCACTCAAAATATTATCACCACCGGCTAGTCCGACTTCATTATGATCTTCGGCTTGGGACTCAATAATTCCGCATACGGTTGGATTTAAATGCAATAAATTATACACCAAAGGTGTGGCCGTGACTTTTTTCAGTCTCGATAAGAGAAAAGGTTTAGCAAAAGGTAAATTGAAAAAAAGTTGCTTGCTCTTGCTACGTGTTCTTATTGTAGAGCATTGTACACATAATACATAGTAATATTATGTATCCACATAAATGTTTAATGGACTTTGTAAACACGCTAAAAAGCGTCACACAAACAATCAATATTGAATCTATTCTTTGGTTCATTCTTATCTAACCGGAATACTTGCCCGCTGCTATTGTTGTACTTATGTAACCATCGATGAAAAATATGAAATGATAAAAAGACATATTGCTTACCTGTGTGCATTTTATTACATTATATTATCTACAGAGCTAGAGCTTATACTATACCTATACCTAATAATATTATTACGTATTATGTTGATGATGTACTCTGAGATTTTTTTACACAGCTTCCAACATCCGCTACTCTTCTTGATCCTCTTGATTGATGTTTATCTCCTGCGGATTGATGATCTTGCCGATGTGGTGTTAGATGCTTATCAGAAATCTTGATCTGATGTTGCGTATCGCTTTACCTGTGTTTGTATACATTTCTGCATATTAAAGGTGTGCTCCCATCCCAATCAAAAGCATTTTTCCTCGTCGACATACGTCTCGTCTCCCTGTAAAAGTTCCAAACTCCAAGTGGTTTTGTAGGCTTAGAATTAACTATAAGATTATCTTGCATACTTTTTACGTGTTTTTTTGCTATTACAGTCCCGCCCAGCAAGTAGAATGAAAAAAATCGAAAGCATACGTACTACAAACGTACAGGAAGACTAAAACTACTTGTATCAATGTTAATGTCACGTTACCTGTTTAAGATTCTGTATTAAAAAATCAACCAAACTTGTTCATTCACAACTTAAATCTAATAAAAAGTAACCAAAAAATTGACACCAGTTGGCTTTTGGACACTTTCATTTCCCTACTACGATTGAATTGAAGTATTTATTTGTTTTGCAGACGTATTTTAGTCATTATGTGAAATATAATCCGATACATGATCGTGCAAATGATCACTCATCAACAAAGTGACTGGAATTAATTATATTTGCTCAAATGTGTCACCTGTTAGTGCTCTGGGAAGAAAATCTTCTCAATTCATGATTGGTTGCAAACCCTGGTCTGCACGACAATTATAATGCTAAAAGGTATAGTATGTATTTTAGTGTAAATGTGTCTCTAGGAAAGATGGAGGTAATGGTAATAATAAGGATGATTATGAAACAGATCAGAGAAACACACCACAACTCATTAATTTTACCTGGGCTGTCGCATGAAATGAATATAGTCTAACTAGTGTACATGGAATGAAAATGCAAATGAGGCGCCACTTTTACGCTACTAAGAGCCGATTCTACGAAAACGTGAGTACTGAACGAAATCAATCTTATATTCTCAAGTCAATCTGCTAATTGCATCTCTTTTTCTTCGCCAGAGTGTAATAATAATAATAGAAAACTAGTGGTAGTAATCGTGGGTAACAAAAACGCAGCAAATAAGAAAGAATGCCACCTCAAAGAGGCGACAAATGACTTCTCCTATTTTTATTGTCTGTTATACTGGTTAACAAATAGAAGAAAGGGTTTACATTACCTACGTATTCCCAGCGTGGATGCATGACTGTTCTCATTTAAAGTATTGATTCCCATTCATACCCTTTTGGTTAGTTATTAACTAACTTGTATATCTTGAATTGTTAGCTGATGGCCTTGCATCCGTGAATTATATAAAAATTCCTTCGTCTTATGGAACATGAGAATAAGAGTAAGTTTCGTACTGCTGCTGACGAAGACTATCTTGATGATAAGAATGAAAATGAAAACTATGCGGGCTTAGTCGCAGTTACTACCACAAAAAAAGACTCGTTTCCCTTTGTTGAGCACACACAATAAAGTAATTATCAAATTGTAAATTAGTTATGTTTACATCTTACTGTATATGATAGTAATGATAGCATGCATGTAAGTAATTATAATCAACCATGTAGGTAAACCATCCGATAGTTGGTATCGATTTGGGAGGTTATGATGGGGTTCGAATAAACTTAATTGAGTTTCAAGAAGAGATTGCGTTGCACATTTTCTAATTACTGTTTTCTACCAATTTATTAAGTGATCCAATAAGAAACAAGGGCAAGGGTTCCTTGCTAATTTAATTCGCTATTAAGATATAACAACTATATTTTTATTCACTGATTTTCATCTATTTAGTAGTATAATATACATAATATCTTTTTTCTGGTCAACTCCGAAGAACTAAAGCACTCGATCGTGTAAACACACCAATAGGCATGCACAATCAGTTACCGAGAGCATATCTAGTTCTGTTGCTATTGTTGAATGAACAATGAATCATCTATTTTGTGATGTGTGCGTGCACTTTTTTGTGCTATTTTAGCAGAAGATATCGTTGGCTGCTATCAATGGTTTAATGAGACATAAACAGATAAATAGCTCATTTTCGGTTGTTGGCACGCATTTTTCAAAGATGAAAGAGCTGCTTGACACAGCGCGTTTTTTCTTGTGATTGAAAGACATGATTCAGTGTACTAGGTTCTGAGTACACCTCATTAAATAAACATACTAAGAATCATTCACTCACTGTTTCCTAATTCCTAATTAAGTCCATCGGTTAATAGCTCTATAATCTATGTATCGTTAGGTACGTAATACGTATTTAAACGCTTATAAGGTAGCACATTTTGCAAGTTAAACTTATTTCTTCCTAGTTTTGAAAAGATGCAAATCATAAAACAGAGTAATGGCTTTTGTTGGAACCGTGACAATTGAGTCATGACCAGAGATGAAGGATTGCCATTTATTTTTCTTTGGTTAACTTTTAACGAACAATCAAATCAAATGCATATGATGGGCATATGCCTGATCTATACATTGCCAGCTCTTGTAGTTTTTCTTATAATGGCGAAGAAATGCCTACCAAACATATTTACCTACATATACGATATTCACCTTCCTTTTTAACTTATTATTCAGGCATTATAATAAAAATAAATAATATGTTCATTTACAGTGGCATGTGTAGCACATGTCAACTATTATTGTTTTCGATTGAAAAAAGTGCTCTTAGTCACAGACAAAAGACGCGTCATGGTAGACTCAATAATGAAATACGCAATTGAACGCATTTTTACTGCCACTTGTGTAGATGATGATTGACGACATCTCCCTTTTCTTTCTTTCGATCTCTTTCTCTCACTCTTTTTTTACCAGTAACCCTGTTTTTAGGATTGAATCTCGATTGCGTATTTTTTCTTTGCATATAAATAGCTCCAGGTCAACGAATACCTACTTGGTTATATATGCTTTTTTGCCTACCTATATGGCACTGTGAACTAAGAAAGAAGAATATCTTGACAGTGCCGTCATTAGATAACTTTTAACGAAACGTTTTCTGTAAAATAAAATGACATACCAAAGTAAAATTCTATTGAGTAAAAAGTTTATTCTGTGATATGAATACAAGATGTCATTTGTACAACTTTTTGTTAGATGCTTCAAGCATATTCTATATTTCCTTGTCTTTTATGCCTTCAATCACGAGATGCAAACTTCAGATGATACAGATAAACAAAAGCTGATCGATAGCAGTTTATACTTTTATTGAATTGATAGATGAAGGGGTAGCCATTTGCAGCTGGAGTATGTGAAATTTGCCCCAAGCCAAACTCGCGTGTCCATTTTATTCTCTTTTTATGAAATAAAAGTCTAAGGTAATGTTTCTCTCCCAATAAATAGCACTACAAACAAAATAAATGATGCTCTTATCATCTGCGCCACAATTACAATATCCGTCTTGATTATTTTTTAAAGGTCCCTTTCGTATCGTGTCTGAAATGATTGCTGAACACCTGCCTGTCAGCTCGAAAACAATAATTTGTATAAAGGCAACCAAAATAAGTGCATGTGCACATTTTTGTTATTAATGTTTAATAATACTTTATAAAAAGTACAATGCAACCTGGAGTTAAATTTGATTCCTATCTAAGGAGGGTACGCTGAATCGATTCCAGACCCAATATAGAAACTTCTTGAACAGCTTCCATTATTTATGTTACATTGTATACAAATTTGCGAAAAATGCTTATAAAAGTAAATTAATTACTATCACTAATTACTAGTTCACAAATACGGTTACTGGTATTGGTGAAAAGCATTTCTTTGTGAAAATTTCGTAAGCATTTTTTACATTCCACAATGCAAGTTTTTGTGCATTCTTACCCATGTTGCTAAAAAATAAGGGTTTGGCATATTGTCAAAAAATCTTTAAATTTTGACGCAGCAAACTCTATTTTGAAATGCTTACAAATTTGGCAGTACACTGAAAATATAGGTAAAAGCCTAAGCAATAACTCATTACAATTATGAAACGCACGCAACCACTAAAATCAATGTGCACAGTGCACACTCCTTACCTTACGGATATGGTTTTTTAAAATTCTAACATTCCCAATTCTACAACAAAATATGATCATTAATGCTTAAAGACAGCATCAACATCGCGTAAAAAGATGAAATGGATAAATGGAGAGACGCACGCATGTACGGATGAAGAGTGACAGAGCAAACTCTTTTCCTCGTCCTGTGAGAATAACAAAAAAACTCTGTTGTTATACTACACATTACACATAACCATTACGCGTCTCTTTCACCCTTGTCATCAAAGAGGAGATGTGATGTCGTAAAACAGTTACCGAAGTCATTGGGGAAAGTCACATTTTGAAAATTACAGACGGGTATGATCTCTGTTTATTCTAAATATTATTATCAGGTATACATTTTTTAAAGGAATCATCCTTCTGATCTGATGATCATTTTTATGAATCTTTGACGATGTACACATGAAGATTTTACGGAAAATATGGTACTGTTACTGCTGTAGTGTTGTGTATCCATTCAACTTTGTTGTTTTATGACTTTCAGGTCTTCGAGAATAAACATTTACCTTTAGCTAAGCTACTGCATATATTTACTTACCTATAATACATACTATGTTATGTTTGTTCTGTGACGAGGGATTAATTCACTATGCCCACGCGTATATATACCGATTTGTCCAAAGTTGCATCACAATACATAAAACAATATTATGTTGTATGTGAAACCGTGTGTATTTATACTCATCATTCTCTTTTTTTGATATGCCTTTGTTTGCCAGTCTCCGACTCTAGGTTGATGTGGAGATGACGATAGTGATGATGGCGTGATAGAAAAGTCTTTTCTTCCCCTAAAAGTCCATTTTAATCCCATTAACATCAGCACTCCTACTACCTTTAAAACCTACACCGACCCAAATCTTTAAAAGAAAAGAAGCAAGATGACAGCAAAAACCAATATGAGAGAACAAAACTACCCTTCCCAGAAGATTAGAGTGGCAATAACAATAATTACAAAGAAGCGAAGTAATAAAGATGCGATGGTGAAGTCCTTTAAAATAAAAAGTTAAGCATCAAATAGGCGTAAAACTGGCATATATTTTTCTACATGGCATACCTACGTATGCCTATCCAAAGTTATATTTGCGTTTTCATAAAATGTGTAATATCCGAAATCTATCTTTTTTTAAATTAAATAGTGTAGTGATAGGATAATGTGCAAGCTATAGTCTGAAAATTATCCTGAGAAAAAGGATAATAATGATTAGGATAAGTATTTTAGTGTAAATATTGAAATGTTATTACATTTTTACAACCTTCATTGCACGAGTATGAACTCGGCTCAGCAATCAATACTAATGTACCTGTACCTATTGAACATCTAAAGGTCTTCTTCATTCTCTTTAAAAATATGTATAAATCTATTTTCATTGCTTCTAAATTACAGTTTACTCATTTACTGTCTTTTCTTGATTTGATACATCTACAAATATGCTTTCTCATTGGTCAAACACGATTCTTTTATTCTGAGCTATGAATCAAATCGGTCAAAACTATATAATTTATTACACTTACCCTTTAAGACAACAAAGTTTAAAAACCGCAAGCACTTGCTTGTGCTAGAGAAATACTAAATCACCCAACAAGCGACAGCATTAAAGTAACCGACTACGAAAATACTCTTGAAATCACAAGTAAGTAGATTTGTATTAATTCCAGACAGAAAATATGCACGTTTCGATTTTGAGAATGACGAATAATGGAATAAGAAGAAAATGAATAGATTTTTGTAAATAAAAAATAATTTCACACTTTGAACATGGGAAACTTATAGTTATTTTCGTAAAACTAGACAAGATTAAATTATTTTCTATTTAATTTTCAAAGTCTTTTTTCATCGTTTAGGATTTGTATACACGATACAGAAAAGCTAATGACATATTATGCAGTATCATGGTAAAAAATTGATCACAAGCATTAATACTTGATTGATTTTCCCGTTCTTTAAATAAAACATTTTATTTCTACCAGACACTGACAACATAGGGGCAGTAAACGTAAAGATAATGCAAGCAATACATTAGTTGATGCCGTGTTAGTAGCTGTAAAATCATAAAGTGTAACAATGGCCCATAGCGACGACAAGGTTATTTCATATCTTCTAATATCTATCGACAGACCTATTCTAAATTCTGAATCCCGATTACAATCACATTGATCTGCTAGCAACTGAGGAAGTAGGAACTAGCTAAAAATTGATTGTAATAATAATAATAACACAATAACATAATACTTTCTGTCATGCTGTTTTTCTCTAAGCTACAGTGCAAAAATGATGAAGCAGCTAGCAAATGACGGTCATCTGATTATCTACGTGCTACGTGTCAAACAAAATATATCTAACTGGCTTGATACCATGTTAAAACCTTTGAATTATTAATAATAGCAGCAATCCCATAGCATTGAGAATTGCACTTCTTAAAAGCTTTTTAAGACATACACCTAAGTAATCCATTTATACTATCATTTGAGTATTAAAGGTCTCAGAAAATTAGAAAAGAAATGGTGGTAAGCAAATCCATTTCACAGCAAAATGTTGCATTACATAAAGTGTTACAGTAGATCAGAGAGTATGATCATGATGATTATGCCAAACAGATTGTCAAGGTTATTGTAACTTTCATTAACACTTACTTAAGGACAGAAAAATTGACAGGAACATAAAGAAATGGAGCAGATGAAGAGATGGAAGATTTTGCAATTTTTTGTCAAAATTATTATTAGGTCACACTCTTAAAACTCTATTGAGTTAGTCGCATTACAGTTAATTCGAGTCTTTAAGAAAATTGTCCGAATGCCTAACCAAGACATGGCAGCCTACCAGTTCAGAAGGACTGTACTATAATGCACTGCATACTTGAGTAGTGCAATAAAACAATAAATGGGGATAGTTGAGCAGATGCAACTGTAAATTCTGGGAGTGGAAGAATTCTCTCTGGGCTATACGGAAAACGAGTAAAAAAAGTTTCCCCATAATTGTAAATTATTGCTTCTAAAAACCCTCTCTAATTCACCACAAATTGTCAATTAACCCTCTCTGGCAGCCTCCACACGTTGACAAGATGTAACTTTGATATGCATCCTAATTCTAATCCTAATTACAGCAGAAAATGTATGTTTCAAGTGCATTTTGCAAGGTGCCTAAACTTATAATCGTCAAGTTCATTTTTGTGTTATAATTTACGGAACACTTTGTTAGCAATTATTTGTATTTTGCCATGATTCTTTTAGGAAAGAGGTAAAGGATATATGCTTACGCATGAGTATGTGATGCAACAGCATTTAATCTGCCTGTAATTCACATCAACCGCATTCTGTCGTTTATTATTTTGCGACTTGGTTAATACTTCAATGGTTAATACTTGGTCAATAGTGCCTGTGATATGATTTATGTAACTAGCTGTTGTCGTATGACTTAAAAAAATATATAGTAACCTGATGAATTTTGGAAGATGTAAACTAAACTCTCATGTACACAGAATGTTCATGTAAACTTAACGCTTATACTACAAAGGTTAAAAAATTATAAAAGAACGAGAAGACACAGTGTGGCCTTACTTTTCGATATGAACACTAAAAATATCAGTGCATCATATAATTTGCAATTGTCTTCTGATTTCCTTTCAATCTAAATGAAACGGCGATAATAATCGTAACAATCAAACTTAAGTATAGTGTACATGAACAATTATTCGCTATTGGTAATCTGATTTTTGATGATATTTTGCTATGTTCGTTATATATGAACTTTGCGAAAAAGCAGGAAAGGAAGACTTTCGATTTTAATGTTATTATTGTTATCATTATGTATGCGTACATATATTATGCAGAGAGCTTCTCTCAAAATTAAGTGATGTTTCTAGATGGACGTATAGCTCAGTGCGGTTTTTGTTGCTTCGAGAGATGCAGTGGAGCAGGTGTGGTTACAAGGATTTTCATACGTTCCGTAGCCGTGACGTTTACACATTTAAGAATTGCTAATCATTGTTATTATTATTACTACGACGACCACGATGGTCAGGAATTTTAAGTGTGAATAAAAAGGGTGCAACGAGTTTAACCTTCACAGCTCAGCACGAAAACTATGATCTACTGTAATTAATCTATACATAGGACGCATGCATTCATACATGATCATTTTTTGTTATTGTTCTTCTGTTCTTGAAGCCGTCTTCCTCGCCGTTGTTGTCATGTTTTTGAGAATTTTTGCTCCGCTTTAATAATTATAATATGCATATATTATTATTACACTCGGCCCATTAACAATCCAAAGCTTGGCTAACAAACCTAAACGCAGAGAAATATATGACATATTATTATATATATTAGACATAACTCGTCTAATTTTTATGCCAATTAAGTGTACACATGAAAAAACTCCACGGTTGGAAAACAAAAGAGAAAAACTTTTTAAAATGTATATTTATATATTCATCATGATGATGATAATAATAGTATGGACAAGGCACTGCAAACACCATCAGTTGCGGTGGTGATAGAATTGTATCTTGCAGGAAAAAAACGCTGCAACTTATACAACTTACGTCCTTCCCGATAGGTCAGAAAATTACTACAATTCTTTGCTGCTGCTGTTGTTGCTTATACTCCCATAGACATGCAATCCACAAGAAATGAACTAAGTCTCCTCAGCAGCGAGGAAAATGTGGTGGACTAATATATAACTAACAACAAGCCATTAAAATGGCAAGGTTAGAATTATCTTAATCTTTTAATGTGATATTATAAGCATGATCATGATCATCTTTTATAATCATAACTTTGAAGTCAGCGTTTTCCGTGATCTGAAAGATAACAGCTCGGCTTTGTGCAACAAAGCGCGCATAAGTACTCTAATTTGCAATTACGTTCCAAGATTGAACTCTTTATACAGAGCCATCATCTATTTAAAACGCCGACCAATTTTATACATGCATCATCAAGCAGTGATTGAATGTTTCGGCACTATTAAAAGGCGATTGATTTTTTCGATTGACCACCAGCACCACCAAAACTCGGTCTTGATTTGCTTTGGCGACTACCACTACTGGTGCAACTTAAAATAAAGTCATGCAGCTTTTTTGTTCTGATTTCTTCGGTCCGATGATGGAGCGTTTTAATTACATTTAAATTTAGAACGAAGATAAGATCATGGATCATGGAGTCGGCTCTTTTCTATTTTGTTATATGATTTTGTAATTAATCTTTAGCTGCTATTCATTGCTACCTTTATTTATTCAATGTCAAGGATATTATGCAACAGGAGATCAAATCAAATATTTCCGTGCACTAAAAATCTGAACCTAAAAATGTACAACCAGCCTAAGCTAAACGAGAAAATTGAAAAGGATGTTGAGATTTTAGATCAGTTCTTTTACATTTTAAAAGATTCTCCCTACTTTATTCAAAGATAAAATACTGGCATCCAACGATGGGAAGAGGCCACATTCCACAGATAGACTGAGAGGAAAGTAGTTTCAGAATGAAAAGTTCACACCATGTGAACCTTTTTTTGTATTTACCTTGAACAATTAAATTATGAAACTAAACTGACCATTAAAATGTCATTTACAATTTATGTCAAGATGTTATGATACATGATCAGGATGCATGGTGCCGATAAGTTGGTGAAATTAGTGTAATAAGTAATTAGTGTAATAAAAACAAGATAGTGCTGGCATGATAAATGTATGTAAACAAAAACGAAAACGCTTCTGAAAAAAGCTATCACAATTAGTAATGACCAGTTATTTATCGTCTATGCGTCATTCGTTATCTCTTTAAATATACAATATACCTACGCCAACAATTCATTGCTCTACTACGTGCACTCAGCAATGAAAATGAGAATACCTCACGCGACAAATTTGCAACAAGTAATTATTCCGTTTAAAAGATCAATTAATAAATTTTGCTGTTCACAACAATTGGTGACTTGCTTTCATTAAATTATGTGTTGCCTCACCACATTACTTTAGACATTGTGGTCGGTCAGCATCAAAGGAAGATCTCAACTCAAGTAGGCGCACAACATACGCCAGGCAACAACAACACCGTTAACGAGTGTGTTAACAAAAGCGATTTTGTTTGTTAAAGTTGTTTCTTTGCTTTATAAAGAAAAATGATAGAGTTCCGAAGAGATGAATCGAAAAGTGCTCATTTGCAAATAAGCTCTTCTCGTATCGATTCATGCTTAAAGGTACCTAACATCACGCACTTCTGTATTTACAAAAAGGAAAAAGAGTTTAGTGTTCAACCATCATCAGAGTACCCATTCAACTTTGTAAATTTAAATACATAATCATAATATTGCTTAGGCGTTTATTTGCTATGGATCCCTTCAAAAATGCTCTCATGCCTCTGCATTATGTAAACATGTCTGTTTTTAAAGAAGCAATTTTTAACAAGGGTCTTTCTTTTCGTCTGCATTATTGCTGGCTGAGTATGTCTTTATCTTCGGACTGCTGTTTGTTTGTCTAGACTTGTGAGGATGGTACCTAAAGATTATAGAATTACATTGTCGCATACGAACATCATCAAAATAGTAATCATACTCATGCATAATATATGCTCGTCATGTGCACAAATTTCATTGTTGATTCATCACTAAACAGAAATTATTTAACAAAATATACATTAACTTTCTACTTTGATCCAGTTCAGCCACGTAAATCATTCTACCAAGACATCCCCAACCATTTATCGGCCTACTTCTGTCTTGTTTTTCCATAAACGCTGTTATTTCCGCGTGACAATCAGATAGCATCATAATCTTATCGTTATTATTACGTTAGTTCCATGCGTAGTTAAATTAAAAATTTAATAACTAATGAAATTAATGATTTTGGAACATTCCATCATCGTTTTTTGTTTGAAACTGATTGTTATACTGTTATAATTGAGAATTGTGCTTGCGTTTATTTCCTTTAAGTTTTTAAAATTTTAGCTTATTTCACTGTCCATTTAGTTATAAATTCCTATTTAAATTTAAAACTATTTAAATGTTAGTAGGTAATTAGAAAATTTAAAGCACAACTACACTATTAAAAAAAGTTTGTTTCCTTCTACATTTTCTTTACTTCATGGTTTAAACTTTCCTTTAGAAAAGCGAAGAATCAAGTTAACGCGTCGGGAGAAGTCATAACAGCAGTCGCCAAGTCAATAAACAAATACTGTTGTTTTTAATGTTGACATTAAATTGCATATTCTTAAATTTAAAACATGTATCCCGATTCGCAGTGGTGCTATTATTTATTATTGCAAAGGTCAGATCACGCATGTTCGCTATTAAAGTAAGTCATAACAGATCTTAGAGGAATTATATAATAGCAATTTTTTTATTTGATACCGCATGTTTGCGTGATCAAATGTCTTTCCTTTCTTGTCGATAAAATGTTATAGCGGATTAAAAACTTGTAATAATCTGCTTCTTGTTTTGTAAGTCTATTCATACCGCTGTTGCTGGTTGCAACAAAAAGTACTTACAATGACCCCGACTGATAGTTTGATAACTTTACCGTTCAATCAGTTATAAAATTTCGAATCATTACTCTCTCACTAATTGACATTTACATTCATAAAACGAGCAATGCGGCTTTTATTCATCTCTTCACTCAACCCCATCCACTTGCTCTCAATTCATTATGTTGATGAGCTGAGGGTTGGATTGGAGTTGGTGGAGTGCTGGTGCGGAGCAAAGAAATACAATAAGAAAAAAGAATGGATGATTGACCAGACCTAAGTATTAGTTTTCAGGTGGTAAAGGAAACCGACACGATAAATTTGCTAATGCTCTCCACACAGTACATGTACATCCTTCTTTTACCAGTATGCTTCCCACGCAAACGGCATTGCATGAAAAATTCATATAGACAGTTTTACGCGGATAACCAGATTGACTGCACAAGCATTTTTAATCAAAACTCAAATATTTGGATTTTGCAACAATGAGCTCGACATTTACACAGAAGTTGGAGAAGGCTCAACAAAAGCAGTAAATTGAAACTTTTAATGCAAAACCAGACCATCAATCAACCGGTAAGAGTATGTGACGAAAGATGTTCTTTGCAAACCTAACTCGAATGCTGTTACTTTTTTTTGTCGGGAGAGAAAATAATAATAAA
>JAQFYG010000892.1:0-23077 GCA_034694325.1 Entomobrya corticalis
AGCGAGGTACTTATTCTCTTGAGAGTTGGTTTCGGTTCAACCCTTCAATTTTTATTCATTGAAAAAGACTGTTAGAAGAAAAAGATTTGCTTCGAAGAGTGCAATATAAGAGAAGGAAACGAGAACGATGCCAAGCAAACTCAGGACATGTTGCTGCTTTGGCCTAGCTAACAGTAACACACATCGCGTGTTCTTGTGTGTGTGAATGCGCTTTGTTTTTTTGGACGTGTGTGGCTTTGGAATGATTAATATCTGGGCGTTTTATACTCGAGTTAAAAGGCCATTGTTTCTTGTTTTCTTGATTTTTCTTCCATTCTGTAACTCTGCTACAATTACATTTTTTTTTCTTTTCTATCTACGCCGTCGTTGCAAACGAAATACCATGATGTAACATTTCGGCCGGTCGCGACAAAACGTCAAAAAAATGACTCGCTCTTGTCTGTAACGAGTCCTTGATTCGCAGAGTGCTTTTTGAAGTTGAGATGAAGCAAGAAGTATGTACTATCCACTAGAGCATTTCACAAGAAAAAACTGAAAGTTAAAATCTTGATCTCTGACATCCATGCTGTTTAGGATATAGAACAGAGAAATGATGGTTGAATAACAACAAAATATCCGTTCGTTTGATCCCTTTGATGCACCTTTGATGTCCGTCCCGTCCTCTTCTTTTTAGATGAAACAAGTGACTCGATGTGTTTTATATTAGCTAGATTTGTTTTGTGTCTAAATGTCAACGCAAGAGTGAAATAGGAGACACAAGACATAAAAGCTAGAGAAGCGTTATCTTTTTTTAGTAGAATCACTCAACATCAAGGAAAGTTGTAATCATTTTGTAATATGTAGAGTGTGAGGATTGATGATATACGAACGAACCTCATAACAACAAACTTGTTTCCCCTTTAGCAAGCCTTCAGCTTCATTGCAGACTTCACCATTACTTGAAGCAAGTTATTCTTTCTCTTATCGTTGTGTACAACAGATATGTTATTATCATCATCAGCTAGTAATTTAATTACCAGTCATTATAGGCTAATGAATAGTTGGGCAAGAATACAATGGCTCGATTAGAAGTGCTGTTTACGCTATGCCGCCCACGCTTATGGACTATGGACTGAAAGACAACGTCAAACATTATCATCTTGAGCAGATTCTACTATTGCAAAATTCTAGGAATGGAAAAGTACAGCAGATATATCGCGTGAAGTCCATAATCCTCATAATATACAACTCTAACCGGTATTTTGCTTTCACACATTACTTTTGAAAAATAATAGGCCACGGAGTCGAAAGTCGAAACGTACATACATAGTTCCTGGATTATAAGAAATACTTTAGACAAACAAATTATTTTGGCTGGCTTACATCAATGCAGCAACCCTCCAAAGTGATCCTCTGGTCAGTTTAACCAGACTAGTCAAGTAGAGGGATAAATGCTGCTGACATCATCATTATCCTCTTTAACAACCTTAACCACAAACAACTCTTCACGATTTTTACTTTCATATGGCGGTGGTTGCTTGCAGTGGGTTGTCGGCCGCTCGTCCATCCATCGCCATGCGCTCATCAACAGAATATTAAGCCGCTGCTGCCGTACGTACTGGTACAGATGATTACTACAAGAGGCTGTCATTTTTGCTTATTGGGGCAATAAAACTTTTCCAAAGGCCCACGTGGCAGAGAACGGTCCTTTCCTATTTAAAATGAGCTCAAATGAGTGCGTCATAAAACTCAAATTTGAGATGGGAATGTGGGGGAATCTCGTAAAAAATGTAAGACTCATTGCTTATTGCTCTCATATGTACTTTACTTATATCATATCATGTAGCATTCGATTATCATCATCGTCTCTAAAACATCATCATTAAGATGCCAGTCTATATAGTTTCAAGTTCGGTTCACATTCTTACCTGCTTTTGATGTACACAGGTGCATACTACAACATATCTATCCAAAAACTGTATTTGAGGAGGAACATTGTGATAAACTATTTATTTGACTTGTTATCTGTCAATAAAGCGCGTACTAGGACTGCAGAAGTGGAATGTCCGATCATGCCAACTAACCATAAATAAAATTAATTCTTTGCATCTCTATCTGTCTGCCCAATTTATCTCGATCTATCTAGATTACTTTACAAACTTTTCAAATAGCCTGTTATTAAATTCATCCTTCTGGAAACCCTGCTGTGAGGAAGGGATACTTCTAAGGGGAAATCGACTTTTTATTTTAGAGGAAAATGTACAATAAACTTTTGGCTCATTTATACTCAAACATTATTGTATGCAAACCAATCGTCAAATCTTATCTTTACCTGTAAACAGAGATTGCATTTAGTAACAAATAAAACTGACTCACTGACAGTGTGAGTGGGCATCCTCATAAAAGTCCAACTGCTTTTACTGAGATCCAAACGTTTTTTTCTTTTGGTCCTCCATTTTGTAGACATATTATTATTGGTGGTATCATAAAATATTACTATTATTCCTTGAATCTATATACGCTAATTGTTAGTGGCTTGTTTACACAAAATTACCCACACAAATAAAATAATATTTATATAGTTTAGCCGGCTAGTCACAGCGGTGGAATTGTGCTTAACGTTGGAGAGCACAGGAGGAGAATAATGAAGTTTGATTTATTACATGGGCAATTGGCGGTTTGATTTATTGTATGCTTGTACATCAAAATTTAGGAACTTGGGAGAGGGAGCATTAGCGGAATGCTCACCAAATATTGTGAAATGCCCAAACAAAAGTTTTATTTTGTGAACGGTATATTCTTGTTGGAATTATTGGGTATGCAGGAACATAAGATATATACTGTATGTGTAACTTGAGCATATTCTATCAATGATGCCCGAGCCCAATACAGAAAGAAGCTAACAACTTTCTAAAAACTGGAATTAGTAGAATTAGCAAACTGGAGTGAGCCACACTTCTCCAACATTCTGATTAATCCGAACTTGCAATGGCCAGAATTACTGCAAATTGGACTTACGTAATATAAAATTCCAAGTAGTATAAAATTAGCTCTATGTAATTTGCACAAACCTCTCTCCAATGTAATTTAGGCAAACCCTTTCGAAATATACTTAAAGGAAGATGCACATGTCATTATTTTTCACATTCCATCGGATAAGTTCGGAATGGGCGCTATTTTGAACGTAAGCCTTTACAGAGACGTGTTTTAACTTGAGGTGAGGAATGCTGACTGTAAATCTCCGTTACATATTCATATAAACACTCAAAAATAAAGGGTTTGGGTTAATTTGATGCAACAAAAAACCCATAAAGTCGCCCCATGCTGATCACAATTAGAATTGTTCAACGAAGACACAGCAAGATGTCTGGTTAAAGTCTTTACCCATCTAGTTAGCTCAAGTTCATATTTGGGCCGTACTTTACATTACACTACGCTCCGGTATGGTATTATTCGCTTGTTATCAGCCTGCACTTTTCATGATGAACCGTGTGATATAAGTTTTAAGATGAAACAAAAGTTGTCATCATTTAACATAATACCCGTTTATATATCAAGTATAGGTTTGGATGAAACAAATGTAAATGTTCTTAAAAATCTTGACTCAGAGAATAGAAAACAGAGAAAATTCCGCGTATTTGTAATTATGAATTTTCTGTCTGTTTCTATATCCTATTTGTTTCAACTGTGGAGTCGGCCAATATAAGTCATTAAATGAGAAAAGTACCTGCAATAATAAAAATGAACATAAAGATGTACTGTATGACCTCTCTGTATCCCTATTTAAAACCTCATTGTGAGACTTATTGTGTAGCTTAGCTTACTGATGATGATGATAGTAAAATTATTTGAATAATATTCATTCTGAAATTTGAATTCTTCTGGGTGTATTTTGATTAAGTGAAGCGTGTGGCCTATTCACGTGTTACTTGTAACAAATCTACCTGTCAGCACGTATTCATTTAACCTTTTTTGACATGTGAAAGGTATGCAGTTAATACTTATTATGCAAAAAGTATAAGTTAAAAGGGCGAAGTGAATCGTTGGATATTTTCTTTCTGATGGAGATGAGACTGGTCATGATTTTGTACTGTTCAATTGGGAAAAGGACGTTGATAAGATATTATTTAAGGTGAAAGTAGTTTACTTATGATCAGAAGACTCTGTTTGTCCGTCAGTTGCACTTACTCAGGTATATATGCTTACTATCAATTCTTTTGAATTCTAGAATTCCAACCGTTACGTACGTTTCACCATTATGGCAAGTTTTGGAATTTGTACTAATTATTTAACAAAACTAAACAGGGCAATTCTTGCCTGCCTCAGCATTAGCATTAAAAGTTATGTTTTAAACTTGTCTAACAATCTACCTAATATTACATTCCCCTTTATTACAATGTTACAACTATTTGCGTTACTTTTTCAAAGAAAGAAATCATTATGAACGAGTAAACTAACATCTTCATTTGCTCAGCCAGACATGATGATTATGGGGGAATGCCAACATTCCCACTGTGGCTTACATTGTTTACCTGTCATTTGCCAGCATAATTGCTTTACCCATTCATTTATAAGCGTTTTCTCTAGTTGCGTCTGCTGTTCCATGTTATAGCAAGTTACCTTGAGTGATCTTTGTCTTATAAAAGTTGCTTGCTAAATTGACTATGATGAAAGAGTGAAAACAGAAAACTTCACTAAAATGTTGGATGGGATTCAATAGTTTAAAGAAAAAACAGTGTATTTTCTATCGTATTTACAATATTTTTTCTTGATAGTGAATCCCTCATACAAATTTGAACTTTGATCGGCCAGCAATGTAATAGCAAGTGCCATATCCTCTCTTGATGCTCAAGTTATCTTATACTACCTTCAATCCTTCCACTCTTTGAAATCCTTTAAGAAACGATTGAGCAATTATTGTATGTAATAGATTGTGGAGAATTATTTAATTTGTAGAGAAAATTAGAGACTCTTTGTAACTAATAACACAGGTAGGTCAGTATACAAGATTTGTACGATAAACAACTTCATTTGACCATATATCGGGCCAAACGTCAACATTCCTTTCAATAAAACAGTAATAATGCACACCATTATCAAACTAAAGCCTTATCTACTATAAAAGTAATTGTATATAATTAGTCTTGATGGAGATTTTGACCTGCACTTTATTATGCTATTATAGAGTTATCGAATCTTTAAACAACACTAAATTTGTATACTTATGTACCTTGTACCTTAACATCGCACAGTATTCAGTTAATTGTGAAAATTACCCGTAATTTACTTCCTAATGGAGATGCTTTTTGCAACAAGTTGGTAATTACTTGTGCTCGTTTATGGCTGCTGCTGCGGCAATTTACAAAATGAAAAGAGGATCTCGCACGCACTTATGGGCTCTTGAAATGTGTGGGAACTGCAATGCATTATGCACTAATATGCATGTTAAAGAAAGTTTCAACAGAGAAATGCCTGCCGAAAATTTTTCTGCGTAAACTGCTCTGGTGAACTGTGTGAACCATTCTTAACACATACGTTATACAGACTCAGCCTTATAGCGAACCTGAATAAAAATACCTATATCGTTGTACTAGAGAAACTGCACATTATACCTGATGTCATCACCTCATTGATTTGCTCAATTATAAATGTTGATTCAGTCATCAGTGCTTTAAAAATTCCATAAACTGACAATGAGCTAAACGTTTAAAAAATATTCCTAGAACACTGCTTTACTTCAATTTACTAATTACAAGTTTTGGCCAATGCAAGTCAGTATAACATTTGTGTACCCACGACGTAAAGTAAAAATTACTTGTCATGCAAATGAAGTTTTTTTTGAAGTTAAATTTTGCATATAAATCAATAAATGATGATTTATTCTTTTAAAATAAATTCGACCACCAACATGAGTCGTCAAGTGCCTTGTTATTTTAATAATTACCCATCATATATCATGAATCCCTCTACTTGTGGTCGTCCCTTCAATCAATTTATTTTGCTGGGAAACGACTGCTTGTATGCTCTATCAAATAATCAAAACCGCCCATTAAGCTTTTTTTAACTACGGAGAAAAGGTCGTGTGCAAGGATTTGGTGTATGAAGTCATTTTGTATGTCTGTCTACACCCTTGACATATCAACATATCAATGTCGGTGGTCTGTTCTAAAAAATTGCTCGACCTGCTCACATATAAGAAGAAAATAAAACAAGCATTCCCTGGCAGGGGAATTGTTCTAATTGCATATTAGCTCAACTATTAGCAATTAGTCAAGTGTAATATATATTGTGTTAACTAAATTAAGAATTTAGATGAGTTATCCCACCACAAACCTAACAAGCTCAAATTATCTTCTTGTAATATAAAGCAAGTCTGATATAAAAACTCGGAGAATGCTTTTGTGAAACGATTCTTTCCCGCTGCTGCTGATGAAGCCCGTACTACATCTACGCTTCAATTTCAGTTCATGGCCAACCTCCCAACTGCAAAGCAAATGAACCTCTCACCAGGATAATTCTTAATGACGATGATGACCATCATAAGATTTTATAAGGCAGTTCATCCGGATTACGTTGTACGTGTAAGAGTTCATGGGTTTAGGTTGCATCCTTTCCTCTAATTTCACAAACCTCACAAGAACGTAATTCTTGGAATAAATTGCTGTAATGAAATAGTAGCAGATCGTTTGTTGTAAAAAAAGTATCTCTCTGTTGAGTTAAGTAGACCACAGCGGCAAGCAAATAAAAATCACAGAATGAACTTATGACTCCACGACCACAAATGTAAACTGCTAATGCTACAAAATATATCATACAATGTTAACCTGCGTGTGTGTTCTCTAGTCTCTATTATGACGACTTTATTTGGTAGACAGACTATTTTGCTAGTGACGAGATGATTACGGAAATAAATAAGTAACAGTGTTCATATTTTGTGTCATGTATTTATTATTGTGTTAAATGTAGAAAATCTAATTACTGATTATATACACCTGTTTGGCAATTTTGTGTGCATTATAATATAAATTATGTGTGTTAGTTTAATTACACATTATGGGTTTTTTTGGGAAATACACATCCTAAAACTTTAAAGTCCGATTGCTTATTTGCAATTGCTTCATTGATTGGTTTTTTATCAAACACAATTTTCATAAAAGATTTATTTCCTATATCAAGTTTTTGCTAAGCTATATTTTGCATACGATGAAAATTATTGGTTGTACAAAATTGTTTAGGTATCCACATTTTGAAAATGTATAGAAGATATACCGGAAAATCCGGCGTGACCGATGATGCAATATTGAATAAATATTGCTTAGATGCACACTGGCTATTACCCTTTACTGATACCCTACAATTTTTCTTTGTCGTGAAATAAGTTTGGCTATACCAAACCAAGATAACCAGTCAATCTCAAGAATATTTTATATATATAAGGAATTCTAAATACTTTCGTGTTGTAAACAGACATGTAGGAATATTTGAATGATAAAAGGTAAGGCAACAAACCAGAGAAATATTCTCAACCAATATACATTGGATTCAGACATCTATAATGATTTGATATATCATTCATAACTTACAACAAGACATAAATTTAACTGGATAAATTTTTCTTTCCGTTCTGCGTTTTTTTATCACAAGGAAGCACAAACGAGGAGTGATGAAAAATGATAAAACCCTTGCTCTGAGTCACGTCACGAATCAATGATCTTCTGAGAAAACGATTTAGCTTCTGGTTTCATCTTCAATATTGCTACTGTGTATACTCAAATTTATTCCATTTATCCAGACAGACTGAGATGTTAAATGGTTTTCGATGTGAAAATAAATACACCAATATTTCGTTGGTATTCATATTATGCTACTTATATACGCTTGTGATATACGTGCAATATGAGGAGATTAAAATAAATTGCAAGAACAAAAAGCAGCAGCGTCGGGTGGGAACTGATTGTGAGGCAGTGAAAGGCCTGTAATTTTTCATAATTTCCTTCTCATGGCCGTCTTTTTCATCTCATATTATGCATGTCAGCAGGTGTGTAACTACTAACAAGCAGGTAACTGCAGCCTACCTGTTTTTACAATCATTATTCATCGTAGAATCACTTTAGAACAGCGTCATAAACTTAAATTTTTCTTTCTTCTTTTAAGCAACATCATAAAGCATACATAAGCAATAGTTTTTTGCAATAATCTGTGTGAAAACTATTCGAGTAAGTTATTATTTATGTTACTTTACTTTGATTAAGGTTTGTTTATCGAAAGTCACAAAACTTAATAGTTTCTAGTGTAGTTTGCATTGGGAAGTTAAAATACCTAAATGTATAGCTTGAATGTTTTTAAGTCAACGATATTTTTTATAAATACCTAGAAAGCAATTTTATATACTGGTCACAATGTACGATTTTATGTTTTATTCTGGAGTCTTAGTTATTTCACATGGTCTTTTTACATTAGCTACGACGGAACGACAATCACATTTGCGTCACGACATACTGGCGCTAAGATGACAGCTCAACTCTTTAAGAGTTGGAAAATAAAATTCGCTTCGTCAATGCGCATTAGGCAGATATTTTCTGCTTACACATCATAAAAATAGCTTTATTCATGTATGCTTATACTTTATAGATTGTTAAGACTGATTGACTGAACAGTGGTGTTAAATAAACAATGCGCGAATGATTATATATTTATACTGCATTAAATTCATAAGTCGGTAGTTTGTTGTCATTGATAGTGGAAAACGGATTGATTTGATCAGCAATCGTGGTTGATGGGAATGCTAGATTTGTAAACGAAGTGTTGGATTGCAATGCAAGCTCTCACATTTAGTTTATTAGCTTTCATTCATCGAAGCTAATGCCATGAATAATAATTGTCTATGAGGCGTCACTCGGATTTAAAACGCCGATGGAATCAGACACATTACTACTATTATAGATCTGCTCTTTTCATCTGACGAAGCACCCTTTCTTTCTCTGTGAGCCTTGGACACGAAGAAGAACAAAACTGCTTGCACGATATCATGCATAAAATATCAGTTTTATATGGCACCATACCATGTACACAATATTACAATAGGATATGATGATAAAGAAGCCAACTACGACCACCACCAAAGCTTCTACGTGGTTATTTCTTTTCTTTTTGATATTATGCAATTTTTTAACGTACGTTTCCATTGTCAGTGTCAATATAAAATTTAACTTGCAGTGAGAGTAAGATATACAGTTAAAATTGTGATGATGATATCAATCAGTCCAAACGGCTACTACAACTTCCAACTTGATTGATTACGGAATTATTCATGTCGTGGCCCATAACTTGAATGATAAGCATTTTCACACTGTACGGGCGACGCGACGATTGACTACTGCCACAATTTATGATCTCCGGTAGACAAAATCAGAAATTGCTGGACGTTCGTTCATCTGTCATAAACGATTGCACCTGTTATTAGAAATCTGACACAATGTAAATTGAAGGGGCGGAACTGAAAGGCTATGAATCTATGAATATAATCATATTATATATTTATTTAGAATTTAGAGGTAATATGTATGTGTAAAAAAAGGAATTATTTGAATAGCTAACGTCTGTCTGGCTTTGGCTGGTTTTTAAGAATCTCAGAACTCAGAAGAGATAAATAGCGTTAACACCCACTGTTATTAGTTCAATTGATGAAAATGAAAGTGTAAATGATCGCAAACCTGTAATTCCTTAAAAAATAACATGCTTTTAAATGCTTAGCTGGCACTAAATATCTAATATATTTTAATCCAAGCATGCACATGGACTTAAGTGTATGGGTCTAGAAAACAATTATTTAAACCAGTCATTTCGTTCAATAGCAATTGAAATAATTTAAAGGATGAGATTCTCGATTTTCACAAAATAGGTAGGTATTCGTATGTATGTGTGTAGTCATTGGAGTAGGTGTATGTATTTGCAAATTATGTGTAAGGAGTATATTTACAAAATTTCGTTCTTCCGATCGTTTAATTTTCGCTTCATGTACGGACTTTGTGCACCATCATCAGCTACACCTGCTACATGCTGGTTTGATCCGCTTTTGTTTTGTGAGCGAGATTCTCTTGTTTTCTCTTTGTGTATTGTATTCCTTTTCTCATCTCACTTTGCCATGGGATGTGCGTGTTTCATGGTCATTAAAATGTTTGATTGAAGTTATACACAAATGGATTCACTGACTGTGATGGGAATCGTAATAATAATGCACTAATAATGCATGTACTTGTAGACTGCATTTTATACCATTTTAAATGTATAAAGCCCAATATTGAGTTATGTACATATACGTACTCTATATTCACAGATTTGCTTACAAAGTGAACAAAAAGACACGCTATACGGAACCATTTTATTGCAATAAACCTCTTTTCACTCCAATTTGTATCCTTTAATTGCGTTCCCTTTTAAATCGAAAAGAACTTCTCTCATTAATCAAGTTACGTTATTGCTTTAGCCATTATATTAGTTAACTACATGCTTTTTTGCTGCATTGACGATATAGCTTGCAGCATAGTTTGAGACATATCTGCAAATTGTTTCCTAACTTATTTATCTGCTTATGTATTTTAAAACTTTTAATGAAATACTATTTTTTAACTTTTTTGAAAGGATGCTAAGCACTGATGAATATATAGACTATTACTGACAAACACACGTCTTTCAATGCAAAATGAGTGAAACAGTAAACGAAATGGCAAATGGCAAAGTTTCATACATTGATACATACATAGTGTACGTGTATCCACATCGGAATGGGAAATACTCCAAAAAGGGAAATTTTCTCATTTGTGTAGTAATGTGAAAAGTAATGAATAAAAAATAATGCCTTTGTTGCTTTGTAATTGTATAATAGTTAGGAGTGATTTAAAACCAATTTCTCAGATTCTAGCTTAATTCATTTAAACATGTATATGTAATGATTTGAAACTGACTAGCTGACAACACCATAAAACGCCACAAGGTACGATAGGACGG
Organism: Entomobrya corticalis; assembly: GCA_034694325.1. NCBI lineage: Eukaryota > Metazoa > Arthropoda > Collembola > Entomobryomorpha > Entomobryidae > Entomobrya > Entomobrya corticalis. The sequence goes on from JAQFYG010000892.1 coordinate 10,987, forward strand.
GATTGATTCGATGTGAAATAAATACACGGCTTGATTGTGTCATTTCTTGCATTCTTTTAACGAAATAAAACAATGCTTATTTTAAGGAATCAGCGGAAATTAGTACATGATTACAAGATGATCTTCCTTTTATATGACCTTTCTATGCATATGAAATTAAATGAGATTTTTAGTGCTACAATCATTTTGTATAAAAGTCAGATGTGATATCGAAATTTAGATCACAACTCACCTCACCATCAAATCCCAAACAACAACTAACTGTTTTTGCTATTTTAAGTAGTAATAACTACTAACCAATAATCGATATGAACGCCAAATTGGTAAGCAGATAGTTCCAAATAGTTTGAAATATTTCCTGAATCGGAATTCGAAAAAGTTTCTGAAATATCAAATACATTTTGCCTGAAAAATATCAAAATAATCGTTTTGCAAATTCTAGCTTCTTGTTTTGGTCCTCGGACTTTTGGCTCAAGTTTTCTTCGCAGCAGCCGGAGATTCTGGAGAAGCTAACAGAGTAAAGCGTGGACATCATGGTAAAGTTTTTTGTACTTTTTGTATTATGGTTAATTTAAAATTTTAAATATTTATTTTTACGATCAAAATTAATGTAAAATTATTAATTTCAACAGGACATGGCTACGACCACGGTACGATTCTAACGGTTTCTGAAGATACACACGAAACCATTTCTCAAAGAATTTAATTTTAAAAGTGTCTAAGGATTCATCCATAATAATTACTGTTATTACAATTATCTATACACAATGCAATGCAATTATCTATTAATATGCAGGTCCAGGAGCTGGTGGTGGTGCCCGTGGTCCAGTATACTTTTGCGGTTGGGTAGGATCCAAGATGGGTTACGGATATGGAAAATAATGGAACAATGCAAAAATCATATTCCTCTGTCTATACTGGATTTTCTACTTTTAATTTTCTGTTCGTATTTTTTCTTGAGTACTTACAAAAAACGTGCTAGTTCAAAGATGTGACTTAATTGATTTTCTGTGTGCTATGTTGTTGTCACCTTTCTCGTTTTGCATTCCAAACAGCCATTAATTGTTGTGTCAGTTGTTGTTGTTACTTCTTCGCTACTGAAAATTTTGCTACTTACAACCTTACTACATCAATAGAAACAATAAATACTTGAAAGCGAAAATTGTACATTGTAAATGGATAAATTTATCTACTATTCTTTGGTCATTATAGCTCTATAAAGCGTCTGACGACTATAATTTGTAGTATTGCTTGCATAAAACATGTCCTTTTTGTAATGTATGACAATCTTCTCGTCCTCGACAATCAAGACTAACATCATAAGATGCGAAATTAATTCAATAAGAACCACGTTCAGCCTTTGGATATTTTCTAGTTGGCATATAAAATATTTGCAAGAAAAGGATTTTGATATGTCTGAATGTCTTGGGTTACACAAATGAATATGCATAGTGTGTGTACTATTTGAAAAGCCACTAATATATTATATCATTAAAGAAGAAGAGAAATCAACCCGAAACCGTACAAGATGGGATAAAGTACAAAAGCAATACAAGGAGTTAAAGAAGCAGAAGAAGTCGCAGTTATTAGCCACACATTAACAACGGCAGTAGTTCAAGTATATTAATCTGCCAACGGTGGACAATAATGCTAATAAATTAGCCCGCCTACGCTCACCACCATAAAATATGACATATGACGACTTGTGACTCTAATTGTCAGACGACATGCAGCAGCAGTTACGAGAACTGAACAAAGTAAACAGAGACAACGACTCCAACAATGCAATGTTAGGTCGAAAGTGGACAGATATCAAAGAACTCTGTTATATTCATAAAACTACAAGTTGTAATACATTATTACACTTTCTACCATATTTTTTTCATATTTTCAAAAATGACTCGTGGTTGGTCTATTTTATAGGTCTAGTCTGTGGTTGGTTGACTTTGTTACATTGTGTCATTCTATTTGTTCTGTTGGTTTGTACTGATCATTGTGTCAAACCGTATTTGGCAATTGGTTTTGAATTTCCTTTTGACCACCTAATCAGATACCAAGAGAATGCCTAGACTGAATTTCACTCTATTTGAATTTGAAAAAGAACGTTCATATTATTGTATCCTTCCACCTTCCATAAAACAGCACGAGGATCAGCCGTAATACCCATCCTTCAGAACCACACTACTACAATGTCATATTTTGCACCATCAAATTCTCGGAAACTCAGACTAAAATTTAGAATGACATTTGATAGAAAAAATACACATGAGTTACGTGCGGTGGTGAGAATATAGAATAAAATATATATGGAGAAACGCTGCTTTCATCCTTGAAAGGTTTTCAAAAGCTTATGGTTAATAACGTCATACGGTTTAGAAATTCTTTGAATTCCATAATATTGTGGTTCAGAGTATCATTTAAACCTGCTCAGTAAAATGTTTCCTCTTATGGCTTATTTATTTTTTGTTCACGGTAAAAAATATCCATGAGGTAATACTGTCAAGCTTTTCAGTATACAAAGTAAAACAACTAATCCTTGTTTTTACGCCTCCATATCATTAAAACAAAGATGACAAACAAGTACACAGAAGTCAAAATCAGAGCTTACACCAATAAAGAATTTAATCCTTTCTATAAACCGTCAAGTCTGAAGTTCCTCCCGTCACAGTCATCTAGAAATACATATACTGCTCAGCAATATTGTGAAGTGATGGCTCAGGTATTAATGATGACGGTATGTTATGCCCACAATTTTCTTTATATATTCCAATACATTTAATTAAATTCATTTCTAGCCAGTCAAGGGATATGACATGATTATTGAAAAGTGTGATTATGCAGTCGTGGACTCGCTTCAAACTTTCCACAATACAAACTAGGGGCATATACACTTAAGCTTCTCTCACCCACTAATCATCATGCATGCATAAAAGATTTTGGCTTCAGATGCATTTTTATCATCAAAATCAGAAAATCTTGAATGATGTCAGTCAGACGGCATTTTCCTTTTTAAGTAGGAGGAAAAACACATAAGAGGACACGGACAGATTAATGGGTAGCAGTTGGAAAAAGTGTTCTGTCGTTCCTCCGCCGGCCTATTATTTGTTGATCTAGTAAAAAGGTTGCAGCACCAACCACACGGCCACTTTGATGACTGCTACGACTACATGGTAATGGCATTGTGGTCATCATCATCACGAAATAGCACCACATCACACATAAGAGCTATGTTTTTCTTGTTATCTCTCGGTTTTATCATCACACCTCACTTAGCAGCCCAGAAGGAGAGGCAGAAGCCCTACATACACAGTAGTAAAATCACAATCATCATCAGTTCTTCTCTGTTATGGCATTTTGAAACAAATGAATTGTTTTCTGAAATCAAAAGGATTACCAGCTTCTGGAATTAACTGCTGGAGTGGGAGATTTTGTCATATGTGTACAAGGTATTATGTAAAAGGGTTCATTGCTTATGAGGCTCTTCGTTGATGACAGTATACTACGACTACGTCGTTCCCACTCATCGAAAAGGGAATCGCATCAAAAGCAAAATGAGTAGTGCGCAAACCACTACTACTGCAACAACCACCGTTACATTTTGTATTTCCGTCTCTCTAGTGAATGGATGGACATATCGCATAACAATAAAGATTGCCAAACACATGAAAACATTGATACAAAAGTGGATACATATACTTAAAAGCTTTTGAAATAAATACTACTGTTTCCTCCTTCCTAGTGCTTCTAAAATACAAACAATCACAAACAACTCATGATAATGGATAAGCTCGTAGTTTCCATTTATTTGAACAAAAGTATATCAAAAGAGTTAAATTAGAACAAAATGTGATGCATGCGGTATGTATGTATGAGGCTTTCCAGTAGGAATGCTGCATAACATTTGTGTACGTGCATATAAAAGAATGAATGACTTGATAAACGCCAGGGAAGAATTTTAACTTAAATTGAGGAAAGATCTTTGTGCAGTATTTCGAAACTTGAATAGAACCATTCTAAATATCATACAATAAGTACATACAACAAGACTCCATAATACAATGATAAACAAGTAAGGAGAAACGTCGATAGACAGCTACCAATAAGTTCAGCCACGCAGAATGGAATTGGGAGTGTCGACTGTCGGGATCTTTCTCACCAGCCAAACAATGTAGCTAATGTAATGGTGTCTCCTGTCTGCTGGTTGACTTGAGACGAGCTTTTGTTGTTGGTAAGAGTGAGACAAAAATAAATCGATCGAAAAGGAACTTCTTACACACTCAAAAAATTTCTTTGCTATTTTCATTTTTTAATAAGCGCCCACAACAAATAAATTTTCAATATTTTAAAACTGGCAGACGCTTTATAATGGAATGTTGATGTTCCGACTGACTTCTTGATAAAGAGAAAAGTTGAGCATATATATTATTACTTGTTCACCTCTATACAGAAACAGAAAGCAACGATGCATCAGTGCCTCCTTTTCAAGGAATTCACAATGACACCTTTTAATAAACATTTATTAGTTTGTGCCAGAATAAATAACTTTTTATTTTCTTTAGTCAACATCCAAGAAATCGCCTGTTAAGAAGTTAAGTGATTTTTCCCCAGGTGCAGCCGTCAGTTCCATTGTGTTTGTAATGATTCCTTATTTTCTTATACGTTGTAATATTATATCATAAACTTTCTTATTAAAGTATTGACAACTCCTAACGAAACGTAAAAAAATCTTATTAACAGCTTGGTTCTTCCATTGCGTCATTCTACTAAACAGAAAATCTATTATTAATAGGTACAGTATATTATTTTTGATGATGAAACTTTTAAGTCAAATGGTACCTTTAGTTTTGGTTGAATGGATAACAATAATGTTAGGTGAAAGTTAGTTTATGTGCGTAGTGCAGGTGCATGTTTTCTCTTGATTTATTTTTGAAGTTTCATTTTTTGTATATTACTTGATATGCTATTATAATTTTTTTCTCCGAATCAACTCCTTAAAAGGTAGTATTATAGCAGGTGAAGAGGGCGTTGTATACTTTTATAGTTTGAGAGGTACGACTTTCTAATTCAGCTTACAAACTTCTCAAATAATCTGAAGCTTTCTAACTTATTGATTATTACAAAGTTTATTCTGGTTTAATCCTATTAAAAATCACGGGAGCGAGAAAGTGAGAATATATGTCTTCCATCTGGGTCTGGGTATATCACTACAGTCGAGTCTTATAATTTGACTTCATATTTTGTGCATTGATAAGTAAGATTCCCGTATATTTCTACGAATGTGTCAACCATCCATCCATGAAAGCCAAGTCAACCGTTGCATTGAAAACCTTTCATTATTTCAATTAAAGGAAAGGTTCTAGTTTGTGTGTCAAAACTCTAAAATGGGTGTAGACCCAGACTTGGAAATACATTTGATGAAAGGACTCCCCGGTTTGTTGTGACTCCAGCGACAGTAGTGCTCGTTGTCGATAATTTTTATATACTTTTCACTTATATAAATCGACTGAGTTCACTTTAATTTAATTATTCAGCAGCAGTAGCAACACCAATGTAATCTATTTATTTTCCCTTGCCCAAAGCCATTTTAAATTAATGGCAAAAGTGGTAGGCTGTTCTCTAAGCTTCTAGTTCATCTGCGCTAGCAACCTTCGATTCTGCTGAACTATCAAGTTTTCTCTTTACAAAAAAATCATTACTTCATTCAAAATTTTCGTACTTGTTCACAACATTGGAATGACTAATGGGCACTTCACATTATGCATTAACACTTATTGACACAATGCATAATAAATGAAAAGGGCACTACAGGGAATACGGACCAACCTACTCTCCTTTTAGCTGTAAATCATTTCGAAAATTTGTCATCATCACGATACGAATTCGGAATGCGTAGAACTTAACAAAACCGTTCCCATTCATCTTTGTATTTGCGTAGTATTCATTGAATTATATTCCTGCTGTTGTATGATGGCCGTTGACCACGACCGACGACCACATACATTAGCATAATTTTATTCTTTTTTACTACTTTTACTATTCTCGCCCACACACATTTCATATATTTTATATTCCATTTACAAAATAGACTTTTTAAATGAGATATGGAGGAAACAGTTTTGCATTGAGAATTTTTATGCTTTATGTTCATGCATTAAATTGAGCTGAGGTGTATAAAGTGATGGCTGGTGTATTATTCTGCATTTTCATTCTTCTTGTATGCTGTCAATGATATAAAAGCGGAAGAAGCAACTCTGAGCATCTTATTAATATAAAAGTAATTTGTTCATCCTAAGGATTCATTTTTTGCGCTAAAACCTTGTGAAGCTCGTTGAGTATTGAGTCTGAACCCAAGTACCCAAAAAATCTGTTATCAACAGGGTTTTCGGACATCTAATTTTAAAATTTAACATAATTACTTATACCATACACCTTCAACAAAGCCTAAATGTAATATGTATATGTCTGAACTAAAAAATTATATTTATTATTCATGCTTTCATATTATATTTATTTAAAGCTTTGTAAATTATCCGTTCGTCAGATACAAAACGTGTTTGGAAGTTAGTTCGAAAAATTACTACTTCTATCATATATATAGTACCTAAACTAAACCCTATTTAATTTTATCGATAGATATTTGTAGTTGGTCAACGTCTATATATCTTCCATTTTTATTTGCTATATATTTCATAAGGAAACAAGCTTTCAGAAATCGGTACCTTGAAATCCAAGTGTTGATACTTATCGTAAAGTTACAACATAAGATTATTTTCCAGACTACTAAATAATAAAAGTCCTTACTGAATACAAGAACAAATGGTAAATAAATTATTTAAAATTAAATGATTATAAAAAATCCATAACGGTTTGCTAAAATCTAGACGGGACATTTTTAGTGCATACGGTTTTACTGGTAATCAAACACAGCGCATTTTAAACCTTTGCAAGATTTATGAGAATGAGCTGACCAAATTTAGGGAATCGTGAGGATAATAATTTTAATGCAATTTTATATGATCTCAAATAATAATTGCGGGAAAGAGTAATAATTTATTTTATCATCCAGATTTCACCAATAAATAGTTATTTATGTCAGTTGGTGGAAGCAGGGGCAAACAATCGATCAACCTCTGCTATTAGGCAACTTACAAAACGCTTCTTACTCGATCATCATTACAGACAGAGAAGGCTAAAGCAATATTATGTTTATATTAATTTGACGAACCTTTGATGCATATGAAGAAAAACTACATTTAATCAAACATAAGGAAGAAATAAGAATACAGCAAATGATAACATCATTTACAAAAGCAATAAAATGTAATATTTGCGACATGAATGTGAAATTTCATGAATTTTATGCACAGAGGGACAAAAAGGAGACGTTCATGTCCTATTATTGTCATTTATAAAACGTATATTTAGGAATAGTGCGTGTGTTCGTACTTTAGGGGATGTTGTTGGTGGAAGAAAATCTTGTGTCAATCAAGATGCCAACAAGATACTGTTGTGTTTGTGTACGTATCTTGATATATTGTTGATGTGAATGTGATGTCTATTAAATCCTGCACGGTTTGAGACCATCAAGAAACGTTGTACGATAATTCCGCTTTGAAGGATAAAGGAGGAGAATGTTTAAAAAGTGTGAAAAGTTGGTTTGGTAAGTGTTTTTTATGTGACATTCAGGTGTCTCCGTTGAGGGTCCCTGTGTCAGTTGACTCGAGCCCCTTTCATTTTTTCTGTTCTTGTACCTATTTTATTCGAGTTATATGAAAAGCCTGCATATGTGATACATACAGGAAAAGTGACATGACTGACTAGCATTATTCTTCCTATTCCTTTCCCTAAAATCCAAAATAAATAGAAGAAACGCAAAAGTATACATTTTTTGGATTTTCTACTAAAACTGTTTCTTGAGGCGTTTATTATTGGATTTTCTTCTCAACATCGTATCTTTTTTCCAACTGTGACCTACCTAACGATCTTTTCTACTACCCCCCAATATGAAAATAAATCCAACAGGATCGGCATGAAAAATCTCTAGTTAATTCACCAGAAATTTGCAATTTGTACCCAATTCCTTTTCCACTAGTTTTAAATATGAGATATTTGCTTTGCTTACTTCCGTAGGTACATTTCTAAAGTAGCGTAGTTCGTTTTTGATAATGATGTTTTCCCGTTTCCTTTAAATATGATGTTTTGATGCTTGCACAATGTAAGCGGATTACACCCGCATCAGTATCAAATAGATACCATTTTAGTATACAGTACCGTCGACACCGGAAATTGTCAGTTATGCAATTATAAACTATGCGAAGGCATGGCATCTTTTACATAAAAGTCAGGGATGTGATGTAACGAATAGGCAATAGGCAGATATAAACATAGACAAACACTGAGAATTATTTATTAAAACGTAGTCTCAAAAACCACATGAATAACAATATTATTAGGAGCAAATGTCACAGGAGATTTTGTACATTTATTCAAGATGATATGAAAGATTCAAAAAAATTATGACTTCCCTCCACTGTTGACTGACACTTGCAATCACACAATTGCTCTCCCAGCAGGACTACTGACTAAGCAGCTAAAAAGTTAAAAATAGAATTACGATTACCCGTACATATCGAAGTAGCTTATGGCTAGGTCGAAAGTTTAATTACCTATATCTCACTTAAATGTAATTTCCAGAATTGATACATATCGTGTTATAACGATTAAAACTATCGATAAATATGTCAGAAAATACATGGCTAAACATGATTTCATTAATTCCAGTTAAAGCATAGTAATCCCTACTGTCTAGCGGTAAATAAATTTAGATGTATTGCTGCAAAAACTGTTTCAGAAATAATTATTTACATGGCGGGTCATCAGACAAACGACGAGAAAATACAAAAATATTTTGTTGGCTTCCGTTCCTCAGATAATTTTATAATATCATAACTACATATAAAATGGTGATGATGATATATACAGAAAACCCGTTACATTATTACATTCTTATATAACAGTTTTGACAGGAAATTACACCATCGGTTTGAACCCTGTTGTGACAAATGGCATTTCCAATGGTTCGTTTACCTTAACTGAAGAGAAATTGGTTGAGGGAAAATAGAATATTATGAGACTTGACTTCTTCGCTAGAAACCTTTCTACAATTTTTACATTATACAATATTACATTATATACGCTGTTTTGCCTGTCAAAATGATGTTTACTCTTTTTAAAGAAGGAGAAAAGTAATTTAAATAGAATCCCAAGATCGAAATTTTCCATTCGTGCTTCATATCATGACATATAAAGCAACGATGAGACCTTTGAAAACGAAGTAACCCAAACCCTGAAAAAACCTTTCTTTTACAGACAAGATGAAAAACATTTCAATAGTTTTATAGCACAAAATTATTCCTCTTTTTGGGTGGTTCCCACAAAATGTCTTTCATTTCAGTAGTTGTAGAAAATAAAATGCCAACAAGCAAAATGTCTGCCCAAACAACGCGTATCTATCTCCTCGAGACACTTTATTCGCCTTTATATCAAATTATTATTTTATTTTATGTGTAAAAAACTCTAAATTTGTTTGAGTCTCAAAGTAACTTTCGAGACTTTTTTTATATCGAGCGTGGGCAAGCGCGTATATAAGTATAAGTATTTATACTACCTATATTTTATTGTTCCTTTAAACTGATACTTTTTTCTTTTTGATGTCGGCTCGTTCTTTGTAAGCCCCAATCCGAATAAAATCGAGGTAATAGCATACAGACCTCATGCTTGCATACCCTACATACCTGAATCATTTGAATGTGATTTTTACATTTGTTCCGATTAAACTCTGTGTCAGCTTTGGAAAGGGTGGCAGAAAGAGGAAAAGTGTGTGGAAAAAGTCACTTCAATCTCTATTTTTACCTACATTGCATACATTCGATGCATACAAACGACGGCACGGGGAAGAAGATCGGGAAAGGTGTAACTTAGGAAAGCTTTTACAGGGTACAGGGCGGTCCGCTAGTGTCCTAACATTTAATGACCTGTCACTTTAGTTTTGGTGGTGGTACCTTCACTTGATCACTCAAGGATTTTGTGGTGCTGTTGTATACCGCGCTGATGTAATGTAGCTTTTACACTAAAGATTTTGTATCTTTCAAAGATGTATATATGTACATAAGCAGCACTTGTATAAACATTTAAAACTCTTATGTTAATACTGAAAAAAGATACCTCTCTAGTATGGAAGTTCATTAGGTATGTAAGTTGAGGTAACAAGGGGCTTTGTAAACCTAGTTTAGATACACTAACTAAAAAGTATATTTGCCTATTACATAGTACAAACAGAATTCATTATATTTCCAACTTTATTTCATTTGGGACTTTGACCATCGGTGTATGTGATATAAGTAATGTATCTTGCATACTGACGCAGACTGATCGACTGATAAATGGAGTATTAAAAGACGGACGGATTGTCTATGACGTAAACGTAAAACCCTTGTGCCTTTTCACTCAACCAGAGCCAGACAGACGAGCAGAGCATTTTTCTTGTTTGTTGCGGCTTTTTGGCTTGTGCGGTCTGCTTTTGTTGAGGTAAAACAAGAAACAAAGATGATATTGATACCTTGCGAGCCGGTGGGCACCCTCGACGAAGGGAACACAGTGAGTCCAGGTTGCCCATCGTTAATCCAATTACATGAGATTATGCTCACTGTTAAAAGTAAATTCGTATTCGCATATACATTGATATTCCGATTTATTTTCAGCAATATTTTTTACCTGCGGTTAGTTTTGCTCGAAATAGCCACGTAAAACAAAGCAGTTTGACTGATGTGAGCCATTTTATAGTTTTTTTGGTATTATTTTTCTCGCAACGTTATCAAAACTGAGAGAAAATGGAATTTCACTTATAAAAATCATAAATTGGTTTAACAGAAAGTACAATTGTCGAGAAGAAACTTGCATCATCGTTAGAAGGCTCTTCTTGGTGTATGGGCGAATCCATTTCTGTCAAAACTCATAAAATATTTCAAAGACAGCTAAAAAGTAATAAATTGGTGATTTGCCTATTAAAGTATAAAAACGTTTTATGAATCTTGTCGCTGGTTTGATGCAATTTTTTTTCGTCAAATAACATTTTTCAAGAAAATTATAGTCGCTGTAAAAATATGAAACTTTCAATTTACATTTACAAAGTCGTAAATTCATGTGTGATCCATTTTATGAGTAATTTGCATTGAAAAAATGTTTGACTTGGAACATTTAATGAATGAATAATAATCATTTCGTGACTTGCGTTTGGGTGTTTTCCACTTTTTATGATGGAGTAAAACAAAAACTTTTTGAGTCATATTATTTTGGTGAACTTATCACATTTAATATTTGGTCAAAATCTTTTTCCTTCGCGGTATAATGGCCTACGAATTCAGATATGTACCTATATGTAATTAAAGGTGCTGAATTGGTACATGGCATATTATAGGCATTACTTTTTAATAATAATTTTTATTGAATATTTTAATATGATGATGATAATTTTGCTGAAAAACGCGTTTCATTTGCAAGGAAATTTGCATAATGGGATTCAAATGAGTGTCGTAAATTGAACTTTTCAACATGCAGTTTTGTTTGAATAAAGCAGGCTAAATTCTGATTGTACATTGTACTTTATGAAAGATGTTGCAGAAGAGCAGTAAACATGGTCATGCTAGTCAAGCTTGGTGAAGTGATGAGATGGTTAATCCTCCAAAAATGGGAAATCTGGTGTTGATAAGTTCAAATTAAAAACGCATAATGTAGTATAACAACAGACTCGACTCTACGTCCTCCCTTCATACCACAGCGCCTGCTGACTTGCAAACGGAAAGTATATTTTGCTTAGGATGTATCAAGGCCGGATCCCTGCCTAGCTTGATGATGAATTGCCAAAATTCTATGAACATTGACGGCTTAACTGATCGTGCTAGCTGATAATCGTTTGTCAGCAGATTCATAAATAATCGAAACGCGATTGCAAGCAAACTAGCAATGCCTTCAGATATTGTTGAAATTTTTACAGTGATGGACTGTGACAGGAGTTTGTACCTTGCTTGCAGTA
>JAQFYG010000893.1:0-23071 GCA_034694325.1 Entomobrya corticalis
TGAAATGAAATGTTTGACGATAATTTTCTATTGTGTGGTGTTAGATGAATGAGAAAGAGAGGAAGAGAGAGAGAGAGGCCACACATGCAAACTTACAACAAATACATAGAGGAAAAATAAATAAATAAGTGTACAAACACACACAGTGAGAGAAAAAGAAGAAAAAATATCTGTAGAACAAGATGAGAGACACATACATAAGTTTTAGTTAAAAAAAAGGGGTTGCATGTGTCTATCCCGTTTTTTGTACTTTCCTCTCGTCTCGTCATGTCGTTCTTCTTCTTGTGAACGACACAACGGCACAAGAAACAGTTTCAAAGTTGTATACTCCATTCCCTAACCAAAACCGAGAGAACAGAGCTTTCTCCGTTTCTCTTTTCTCCATTCCGTCTCGCTTCGTTTCAAGCAAATTAGAGAAATTGCAGTTTTATTCAGATGCTAACAAGCAGTGTGCAGTCAAGTGTCCCTATCATCATGAATTTAGGATGAGTTGAGATTCTCTAGAAAATACAAGAACAAGAGCTTTTGCATGCATACACAAGAGCGACATAAAGTGCCTACTACATTATAATATTGCATATTATTATGTTTCCAAAAAATACTAGCCAGCAAAACATGGCTTTTGTACATACTTTTGATGATGATGATGAGGACACAATACATAAATCTGTCCTCGCCTCTCTTACAAACACACACACTTACATTCAACGATACAAAACACACAATTGCTCTGTTATAACAAGTAAATACAAGTGCATAAAATGTCCCTTCAGGATTCTACATAATAAGAAGAGTAACATTATTTTTTTAAAAGTTTATCTTTAATAGATGCATACCTATGTACAATAGAAACTTATGTAGTAGGTATATGTATATAAGTTGTAGAGGTTGAATGACGTTTCAAAAAGTAAAGCGCAATACAAGTATTTACTAGGATTGCTTTTTAAATGGCCAGTCACTGTCACCGTATTTTATCCAACCAGGCCAGGTTACATACATAATACATAAATACCTGTCCAACCAAAGGGGAGACCTTTTGCTTTTTCTTTGAGTTACATTACATACGCCACGCATGCTACTTCCATATATGTTTACACGAACCATAAAAAGCAGTAAATGCATAAAAGGGCAATATTTTACCTGGTTTTGCTGCTTCTTCTCTACTTTTCATTCGTTTCCAGATGAGCTCCCTATTCCTCCATTTTATCTGGTTTGCCGCTGTTTGTAACTTCTCTCTTTCTATCTGGGAAACATATATATTTTTGGGAATGGTCCCTTTGCAGATTCCAGAGAAATACTACAACAATCATCGCAAACCCACCCGTTTTCCAGTAGTAAAGTCAAAGTCGAAGTAAAATGAAAGTTTTGTAAAAAGTTGTACGTTTTGAGATTCCAGCTTATTCTTGCAGTCAGTATTATTATTACGCTACATATTTTTTGGATGAATCATCATCATTATTAATATTGTACAGAAAACAGGTAGGAAACGTCCTCCTTGCTGGGATGCTACAATTTACAAGGATTGTACTGATTTTTTTAGTTTTGGATTCTCAGCCAGTAGTTGGCAGAATAGGAGCGAACCCAGCAGTTGGGAAGCGAAATTTGTCTGTTTTGAAGAAGCAAAAGAGACTTATATGGCTTGTTGGTTGCTAGGAATCTGTAGAAAAGAAAGAGAAAGAATGGAGCACGCAAAAAATATAGGCACAAAGACCAAGAGGAGAGTACAAAGTACAAAGGAAGCAGGGGCCAAAAATTAGGTCGCTAGTTGATCCTCAACAAAAAAAAACTTTATTCAATGGCATATAAACCAACATGAAATGGTGGTGGTGGCGGTGGTGGTAGCGGAGAAGGAAAAGAAAAAGCGAAAGTTTTATGATGTCAGTGTGGTCGTCGTAGTCGTCGAGTAGAAAAGAGAGACAAAGAATATTTTCTTCCTTTTTGAAAATGTGTTTGGTTGGGTACGTCTTTGTACTACCTGTATACTAGGCTTTCGGTTTAGGTCATCTTGATAGTATTATGATAATGCATAATATGATATCTGACTTGGCGTGTCTATGTGCGTGTACATATGGAATATGGAGGCGTCCATTGTAATAAGAAATGATGCGCTTTTAGGTTCTTCATTATTATCATCTTCTTCATCAACATTTTGCCAACTTTGTAATAACAACTTATGTTATAGTTGTGTGTAGTGGATGAGGGTAGAGTTGAATGAAAGTGTAAATACTAAACAGGGTAGGATATGATATGTTGTATGAAAAGAATGCAAACTATTCTTTGTGAAAAATATACGTCAGCTTGTCCTCGTCATTCCATATTATCGTCAGGGGCATGAAGCAAATTGATGAGCAAAAAGGATAAAAACATGACATGTGCATTACTCGGCCGTGTGTGTTTGAGATTGTGAAGGGGAATAATATGTTACAACATGACGGCCAATATTTGATGTGTTTAATTTAAAATTCAGTTCTTCTAGAACATGCTTATATACACTTATATTTAGTGTTGGTTTTAACGATTTTTCCATATTTGTTTCAAAATACTACAAACTAAACTTTCTTGCTTTGCCTCATCACGACGGACAGTAAAAATGAGCGAGAATTTTAACAGTTTCTTTCTAAACAAGGAGGGAATAGAAGCTAATTGAAAATTTATCTAATTATCACAGTTTTGATTAAAAGAACCAACACTATCACAGTAGTTTATAGTAATAACTAGTGATTTTCAACTTTTCTCGTTTATCTAACTATCTCTTTATCTGTACTTCTGAAAGCGCATATAGAGCCTCATTGTAATGGAAAATGAGAAAGTGTAGGACTTTAAACTGGAATGACGAAATAATGAGAGTTGCCTTGAGTTTGACTTGTACTAGTTGTGCGTGTGCAAGGTAAAATTATGTAATTAATGGATGAAGCTGACTGGATCTGAAAAGGAGCTTTAAATAGTTAGCAAAAGAGCCATTAAAAGTTTCAACGAGGAAACTGTGGCCAAGTAAAGGAAACAATGGAAACGGTAGAGACTGCTTCAAGTTGTATAAGTCGTCTGTCTAGACCCTAGACATTATGTAACTTATCTCAACTGAAGTGGAACTTACAAATAATCACAATTGTAAGCTCGCATTTCTCATTTAAACAGCTTTAACCTCAACTGCTACTTTTCTACTCTTTCCCATGAAAATATGAGAAAAGATGACGATTAAAACGTGTAACTCGCCTAATCATAATCAAATCTTTCTACTTAAATAAGAACATTTATTCAAGGTTAATAATATTTTTTCTAAAAAAAGACAAATAAAATGTGTCCGTTCTATTTAAGAAATCTTTGGGAATTAAATGATTTTAACAATAAACTAGTGTTTGATGATGATGTGATGTGAAGAAGAGTGAAGACAAGACAGATTAAAGTTTCTTATAAACCGTATTTAATTTGATTCTAGAAAGATCAAAGAGGATTTTCATTTACTGATGATCATCAACATCACAATCACGACGATGGGGATGATGATGATATTGATGATAGCCTTATTATTTTCAACGAGCACACTTCAATTTACAATTTAGAGTGATTGGAAGGGAAGATTTTTATTTTATTTTATGGGGAAACTCTCATCTTACTTTACTTGTTACTCTTACAAGTACATAGATACATTTTCCTTGAATAAGCTGCTTAATGTAAAATGTATATCAGGAGTAATGAGTTGTTTCACAACTTACTGTACTCTGAACTTTGCTTGGAACAATCCATTAGTCTTTCTTAAGCAGTACAAGTAGCAATTATTGTGCTGCCTCTGATGATGATGATGATGATGATAATGATCTGATGACGATAAGGTACTAGAGGAAAATGCCCCGGACCAAATGCAGTGCCGGTTTTTCTTCTCAAGTAATATGCATGGTAGCTGGTAAAGTGTTAAGTATTTTTTCTCATCATCATCACGATCATGATCGACGTAACCGTTCCAACAAAACTGTGTAAGTAGTAAGCCTCTTTGCTCGCCTTCAAAATCTTGTTCGTTCGTCGTATCGTGGTGAAAATAGGAGGATGGGTTTGCTCACAACTATACTGGCACTGCTATCAAATCCAATAAGCTCTCTCTCTTTCTCTCTCGTCTCCTTTTCCTTTCTCTTCTTCTTACATCTCATCACGATCATTATTAAAAAGCAACTGCAAACATGCATACCTACCAATATAAATAGAAAACCAGTCGGGTTTCTCGTTCCCTTGACTTCTTCTCTTTTACTCATTTCTGTCCAGTCTACTCCGCAGAGAGTGCGGTTCTACCAGTAATATCAAGTACCTATCAAGTACTCTGGTTTTATGTAGTGCTGCTGAGAATTGTGTGTAAGTATTGTATGTAGAGTTTGTGTATAAATTGTTGCAAAGAAGTAAACCTCTTCTTTCACTCCACATATTATTTAATCCTTTCTCCTGACAAGTACAAACGAACCACTTTTTGCGGTTTTAATGCCACTCAGCTGAACTACTATCACGTGTTTGAGGGCGTTGGGGTGTCTATAATGTAGATAGGCACATGTCATTACATATAAATATGTACTTGTTAATAGACAGTGTGGTAGTGGTGAGGAGAAGAGGAGAGAGGAAGCGAAAGCAATGCAGTTTCTTTCACTACTGACATCCCATACTACTACTTGTTCTCTGCTAACTCAATAAAGAAAACATCTTTGTAGGAATAGGAGTAATAATAATAATAACAAACGGAGCGCGACTCCTCTTGGCCGCTTTACAATGTACTCCGTACTCCTCCTCCTGTCTCCTCTTACTTTTTTGCTAATGTTGGGTCGACTATGTGCATTTTTTTCTTGATTTTTTTCCTCCTTCTTTCGTTTTGAGCGTCTTTCCAAATAAGAGAAGTAGTAAAAGTAGCCCTGGAGCTCTTAGCTAAGAAGACATACAGAGAGAAATAGAGATACGAAATGAAGCTACGAAAATCCATAAGGAGTCAGGAAGCGAACAAGCGTGCAATATGTGATGATGAGTGATCTTGTCTGACTCTGTTATTTTCAGTCAGAGTGTCTCATCCACTTACTCAGCCAAGTGTGTGGGCTTCATATACATATATCTATAAGTAGACACTGGAAAGAAAAGTATTTGGAAAAGTAGAGAGATCTTTGCTACTAAAAGTATAAAATAGGCATTCAATGTTTGCACTGTACTCTTACTCCTCTTGAAACTGAAAACTGGACCGCAAAAAATATATATAAGGTCCTCAGTGAATACTAAAATACATCACGCAAATAATAATAATAATGTTACACACTGGCCTGGTAAGAGCTTTTGTGCCACTTTGACTTTGGTTCATTCATGCATGCACACACACAGATATAAACATGGAGAGTGGGAGACAGAGTCGAAGAAAGCAACAGATTGAAAGGGAAGATGTTGTGCGATATATATGATTTTGTTGGGGGATTGCAGGAAAAAGTAAACAGCTTTTCATCTTATGTTTTAAGAAGAAGAAAAGATGCCAGAAGCAGTAATAATAGCAAGAGTAGAAGGGAAAATATCAACAGAAAAGGAAAAGAAAAAGACACACACGAGAAATATGAGAACATAAGTAATATGAAGTTAAGATGAAGAACAAAGTGCTCCATCCACCGCAAAATAACTGCTCCACTTATCATGCCATGCCATATATGTAATAATGTTATCTTCTTTATCGCTAACAATATTACAAGCAGATCAAAGAGTAAAAAATAAGAAGGAAATATTGGAACTGACTTTCGGTTGAAAGCAGACGAGAGGGAAAGCTCCAGTACAGTTCCAGTAGTTCCGGAGAGGGAATGAATGAGAGAAAGAAAATATCAAGAATATAACTACTTGTTGTGTGTTTTTTGTTTGTTGTTTACTGGTATATTATAGTATTTTGTCTGTAGTTTAGCTTTAGCTTTTCTCTGTGTTTTTTTGCTTGAACGGATATCATCATCTCATCTCCTTGGCCTTCCAAAACATGTTGTAAGTATTACTCCCCACAGCTTCTCTCCTGCCATTCTCAGTAATCATCATCTTTTCATATTATTGTTGCTATTAACTGTCAGCATTAATAAATATATAATATACTAGTACTTATGGCACACCAACTACTACTAACTTAGCAACTTTTCCACACATGCCACAGGGGAAAAGGACTAAAAAAATACTCAAGTGGACTAATAAGCGAAAAAGCCAAGTGAACTGATTCATTCAGTGATTTTCCACATTTCTGAAGTCGAGTAATAATAGCAGTTGCACTTTGTACTGGTGATGGTGGCAGCATGGAAAAAAAGTGACGAGACGAGCATTTACCGATAATATCATGTATTTTTATGTACCGATATGTGAGTGTCGCCATTGGCTGGTTGGTTTTTTGGTGGTTTGTTGTTTCATGATGATGATGATGAACATCTTCAGAGATGGACCGCTGCGCAAATGATAATAATAGGATAATTTTATTGAAGAGACTAAAGGAGCAGAGCGCAGAGAGATTTTTGTTCCTGCTATTAATACTCTACTCTTATTGCATATTACGGTCATCATTACCAATTTACCAGTGGCACTATTTACTCTCTCTCTCTCTAGCCATTACCGCTCTTCATTACTATTATTATTAATATTACGTATTATTGTTGACGTTATCATCATTATGTGGTTATTAGGTCGAGTATATTACGACTACTAACTACTCTGTTAAGCTCTTTGCTCTGGTATTATTATTAAACCACTATAATAACAGCAACAACAACAACTATAATGGTAATATGTAATGTCATCATGAATGATATTGCAAAATTAGGACACGAAGAAGCAAAATGCTAACTCATTTCGTTTGCTGATGATGATGATGATGATGACTATGAAGCAAAATTTCATAGTAAGCAATAATAATAGCATTATAGTAACCTCATCATCATCATCATCATCTCATCCCAATATTATTATAGCACTATTTATTTTCTTGTTTCGATTGGAATTCGAGTCAAGTGGAGCCAACAACTGTATAAAGCGCAGGGCTTTGTTTAGTCCGGGTCAGATGAATGCCAACGCCAACATTCTACGTAACTGCTTTTTTGCTGCTGGTCTTTTCATCCTTTCACTCGTCCATATGTACAAAACTCTGTGTTTTTTTGTTTGAAGGAAAGGCCATAGAAAAGAAGCGGACAAAAGAAAGGGCTCTCACATCTCTATAGACCGAGTAGCCAACAAACCTCAAAATCTCCACGTGAAGAGAAAGCACAGAGCTTCTCAATCGTCCTAATAGCCTCTCTGACTTTTGAACTCTACACGACTGGAATCTATCCTCCTCATTGTCGTTTGAATAGATTTCCGCTATTATCATTGTTATTATTAGTTTTGTGGGTAGAAGGATTGTTTTTGATGCATAAACAATAAGCAATGAATGTATTTGATGTCTCTCGAGTACATTATTATGGTCATGGTTTTTCCGTATCGGTTTCTAAAAAGACAATAAAATGGCCGATTAAATTTGGGAGTCGTCATTCCCGGAAATAACGAATCCCTTTTAAATAGTTATTTTATATTGCTGTTGTATAAAGATGTACTTGTTTTTGCAAATGAACGTGCACAATTTTCTAATGAAGAGGTACAGGTACAGCTTTTCGGTTTTTGAGAACAAATGGGATTTTACATTGAATCTATAAACCACATTAGTAGAGTAGTATTTTAAGTGGGAAAAACTGGCAAGTTTTACATGCTTTTTGCATCTCACCATTTTCCAAAATTCTCCGTAAAATACGATACATACTATTTTGGTTTATATAAAATAATAATATTATATAGAGTTTTGCTTGTGCTCTCCTAGTTTCTCTTTGGCGGTCGTTGTCATGATTTAACTTCCCTCCAGCAGTTTTCTAGTTTTTAGTGGGGTTTTGCTGCGGCTTCAGAGCTTTAAAGAGAAAGAGAATCTTTAGAAATGAAAGAGAACTAGTGGTAGAGTAGAACGGCTTTACTTTTGATGACTCGTTTCTGCAGCAATCTGCATTACATTACATTATTATTTGTCCTTCTGCTGCCATAGTACTTACTAGTGATATTTTTTAAGTAGGCCAGTAGACAAGTACAAACAGAGCATATAGTACACCCTCAATGATGACTTGTTCCTAAACTAGTAAACGATAGAATCGCTTGCTAGTTGCTAGTGTGTTTGGGAGGTTTCTCTTCATAAAAATAATAAAATTTGCATGCATAATTAAAATTGAAAACGTACTAGTTACATGATTTTGTAGTACATCCTTGTGATTTTATTTCTTCCATTGTCAATTATACATTAAAAGTTAAAAAAACATAAAAATGCGAGAGCGATAATTTAAATATAATATTTAAGCCTCTCAGAATTCCAACAATTAATGTAGCAGTGCAGTAGTATTTAGTAAAATATTAATTGATAGTTAAAATTCCTCTACTGTATCTCTTGCTATTTCACACAATATCCCACTCCCAAAATTGGAGCATCACAACCACAGTTCTGAGCACCGACTGGTACTAGACTGGGGCGACTTGATCAACATCCATATCATTATTTGGCTTACAAAAGACCTGAAAAGAAAATGTTTTGAAATGACTGCACCATTCAAACCGCTCAAAAGGACGCATGACTACCTAAATTCCTGTCAAAACACCAAAAAAACTACGACTTTTGTTTTATAATGCGTCTTTACCTTTGCCCTATGCACTTAAGAATTTAGAATTATAACCAGAACTAGTATCAAATTTTTTTGCACCGCATTTTCGGTAACGTGTGGTTCGGTTGGTGAGTCCATTTTTTGGGGGCCCATAACAGCTTCTTTTGTAGGTAAACTTATAAATGTATGCATTCAAAAGACTAAAGTACCATGGCGCTCATTCCTCCATATTATTATATTTTTTTCAACTTGCCATTAGATCTTAAGTATTTTGTATCCCATACCATCTTGGAAAACTTTGCATTTTCTCTTGTGTGTCTTTAAGTAAATGGAACACAAAGGAAACCACAGAGCAGAGGAATCATCTCGTCGTCTTCTGCAGCATCACACACACATACTCATCTTTTTTTTCACTTTTCTTGTCTTGTGACATATTATAAAGAAGAAGTACTATAATGCATAGGTATGCATGAAGAGATCTCATATAGATAGTCTAACATTTTATTTTTGCATTCAATGAAATCACGTACGTGTGTCGTCTTCGTGTGTGCTTGTGTGCAAGTATGTATCTATGATTCCGCTATTAACCAACTTGTTTTCCTGGAGAAATAAGACGTGTCTCGTTTTTCTCTCCTTTTCATCACGTTTTTTTTACTTCTCGTCTCCTCTCTTCTTCTTTTTTTTACCCGGAGCGGTTAAATGTTGCTGATGCCCTTATATATTCAAAGAGTAAACATTTTGGAGACACACAGAGTCATTTTTAAAGCTTTCTTTTCTCACCACACATTTCCCTTCCCGACCTTTTTTTCCTTTTCTTCTCTCTTCCTTCTGTAAATAGAATTGAAATTCCAGGATATTTTTTCTCTCTCTCTCTCTTTCATCTCTTCTTATCCTTTTTAAAAGTCATTGCATTCTGGTTTCTTCAACCGTGTATGTCATGTAGTAAATAAAAGAGGGAGAAAAATAAAGAAAGGTTTAGGTATTTTAACTGTAGATTGTGCTCTAAATAATATGTATGTATGGTTTGATGGTAGTCTGTCACGGTTTTACGCACACACAGACAGACACAAACATACTGTTGCAAAAGCCGTCGCCACCAAAAACTTCCATTATTCTGATTATAATATATGCACAAAGTAAAAATAAAATAGGAGGTTTAAGTTTAAGAAGAGGTTTATCGGTTTTTCTCTTCGCATCATTTGTACTCAAATGTATAGTAGTATATTACGCTTAATATAGGTGTCTATTGTGTATCCAAATTTTTTTTTGCACGTTGTTTTCTTTCTAGACCTTCTTTCGTGAAAATGAATGACATGCACAAACATTTGACAGGGGAAAAAATGTATAAAATAGAGATACAAGCCAAGTACACTCTCTTTGTGTAAAAAAAAACGCAATGGGCTGGATGGTTTGATGATTATGATGATGTCTTTGAATGTAATGGAAAAACGGTATATGAAAATAATACAATGTCAGAGAGTGAGTGTTTGCGTTTGGCGTCACTGGTCTAGTGGTGTAGCAGTCAACTTGTGTCGTTGTGTCGTGTCCTCTTCTTCTTGTGTGGTGATGGTGATGGCTCTTGTCTTTTTTTCTGTGTACAACGAGCTTATTCGTTTATCGATGATGTTGGTTGATAGTTGATGTCAACGGTTTTTTAGGTTCAGCACATTAATGACTGGCCTGGCCAGGCACAATATATTTTCCTTGTCCATACCTACCTACATTGATGGTCTAATATGCATAATTTAAATGGTGGTAACTACCTGCTTCAACATTGTAATTTAATATTACTGGCAACTGGCCTTGGAATAGACAGGAGGAATTATAGTTATAACCGTTTACTGGTAACAAGCGTTAACTATGCTTGTTATAAACTTTGTAGGGAGTAAAAAGAACTAAAAAATTGGGGAAAATATGGGTAAAGGACAGAAAGAAAAGAGTGAATTGGAGATTTTAAAGATAACTGTATTGTATTTTATAGGCCAAAGTAGCGGTGACCGTAAAAATAACGATGTTATAAATGGATAATGGCTTGTTGTATGTTTATTGTTGCATTTTTCTGCCGTTTACCGTTTGTTGTATGCGTAGTACTTCATTCAAGTATGAACTTTCAAGTTTGAGATGGATGAATCGGGAACTAACAAATAGACTGTCATTTTGGATATGATTTTTTGTTGTTTTATGTTCTTGACAAGAGCATAGCCTAATTTGAATAATTTCCAGAAAAAGAGAGATATGTATCATGAATGCACTCTTGAGATCGCTTATCTCACAATTCCACGCATTCCATTTTTGTTTCTTTGGCAAGAAACATAGATAAAAATAGCAGCTTGTATTTTAACCAATATATTTTTAATAAAAACTTAATTGTTCGCAAATCGCAATATCGAGATAAACTTTTAAAACATATAATTTTTTTACATACATTTATATATTTTTTTAACTAGATAAAGTAACAGCTAATTAAATTATATTATTATCATCCTGTTGAAAGGTAATTTGTAAAAAAAAAGTTTTGTCTTTCAACAAGATAATTAATCATGTCTCTTTTTTACATTTTTTTTGTCTGTAGGAAGCGTAAAGAAGAGAAGAGGCATGACATCTCCAACGCCATCAACAGACTCTTTACCTGGCGCAACCACCGTCGGCTCATTCCTAGATTCGAGTGACTTTGGTGTAGCACTCGACATATTTAATGGATGTCACGGATCCAGCACCAGCTCGAGCACATGCAGCTCGATAGTGTTCCCCCATCTGAGCATCTCCAACGGGGTACTCACCAGTAGCCAACTAAATCATCATCAACAGCAGCAGCAGCAGCATCAACAAGGCTTTATCGGGAATGGAATTCCATCTCCAACCCGTGGTATTGGTGGGGACGGTGGTGGTGTTGGCAATGGAGGCATTTCCATTAAATGCAGCCTATGCCATGAGACTTACAACAAGCCAAAGGTACTTCCCTGCCTACACACATTCTGTCAAGACTGCTTAGAAAAGGCTCAAGACGTTGGAGATCGCTTGATATGCCCATCGTGTCGGTTGGAATGCACGCTGAGTTCCCAGGTACGTTGGAGATAAATTTTTAAATCAAATTTTGGTAGTGAATCACCTTGTTCTTTTTACTTCCTTTCCCTTTCACTTGCCTTGCTTTTGTACGAAACTATTAACCAAAATTGCTTGCATTTTTTTCAATTTTGAGAGAGAGAGAGAGTTCGAAAATCTTAAATTGTCTTTGGTGTCTATAACATTCTACTCTTTTAAGACAGTTTGACTACATATCTTTATTAGGAATAACGGGTCTTTTGTGTTCACATATTATTGGGCTCTTCATTTTCTATTTTTAATATCCATTTAAACGAATTGGTGTAAAGACTGTCACCCTTAATGATGTGCATTGTGCATGTAGATGTGTGTATGCTAAGATTTGAGAACGCATGAAGAGGAAGAGCTAAATGTTACAAGGAGTTAAACATGCAGCTATTTCAGTCAGTTAATTAATGAAAACTTTTATTTCTTTAATCGGGTTTCAGTATCAAGTATATATAAAATATTAACAGTATGTTTAACCCGGGTATTTACAAAAAAATAGGGAATTGAAGGATTGTTACCTGATTACGCCCTTTGCAACATGGTTGCCAAGAAAGTATTGGGCGGTAGCAGTAACAGTCTTCGTAGTAGTGATGGAGGAAATTCTAATAATGGGGATGAGAGTGTTGAGCTTAACTCTTCTGGTGATGACGGTGCCGGAAGTCCTATCAGGATTAGATGTACCAGCTGCATTTCCAGAAAGTCCGCAGCAGTCGCGCGCTGTTTGGACTGTACCAACTTGTTGTGCTCAAATTGCGTCATGGCACATCAGTTTATGAACTGCTTTGAAGGTCATCGTCTTGTTACCATCGTAGATTCTGAGGTACAAAATAAAATATCAAGAACATACATAAATGATGAAGAATTCAAACACAGGAAGGTAGTGTCATTAAATATGGAGGTTTGGAGGTATCCAAAAACTAGGAAATGTAAACACGTGCTTTGAAGACAAAATGGAAACTTGCTCTGTCTCCCATTTCCCCAATGTAGTTCCCTTTTAACAAAATCTAGTACAAATGTAGTTTTTATTTATTTATGTAGTATTTATTGCAAAGTAGTATATTATATTTTTTTAATGAATTCCTTATATGCCTCTTGCAGCTTTTAGTGATTGAAATATGCTTCAATATTAATTATGATTTTATTTTTTCACTTTTAAATAGCCTGGAACGGAAAACGGGTTCGGAATGACTTTGGAGAGACAAGTGTCATGCACTCAACACAAAGGGGAAACACTTCAGTTTTATTGTCGCACTTGTGCTATCCCGGCTTGTCCAGAATGTGTGGCAACAGAACATCCAAAATCCCTTCACGAAACGGAAGCGTTGGCCGACTGTCAAACAAAGTACGTTAAACATCTCTCCCAGTACATTCACGACTTTCGGATGAAGTCCGTCGCACTTCATGACGTGCTAAAGTCTTTTGAGACAGCATCTGCACGACTTCAGTCGCAATACTCCAAAGCGCAAAATGAGGTCACAGAGGCGTTCAATTTTTACCGGACTTTATTGGACGAAAGAAAAGGTGAGTTGATGAAGGAGTTGGAAAATTTATACATCAGCCGTCAGGTGACACTTTCAGTGGTCACCCAAAGAGTTCAAGAAACACTGGATCGGATGTACCAGACTGTGGAATTTGGAGAACGTCTTCTAGGCCATGCGTCACCACCCCAGATTCTGGTGTTTAAGAAGCTGTTGGAGACTCGTTTGCAGGCGCTTCTCGCTGGGGTTCCAGAGCCATCTTTTGCAATGTCTACAGCTACTGCAGGCGATCTCGAGTTTGTCGCTAACTACTCTGCAGTCCAGGCTGCGCTCCGCAGTACTTTGGGCTTCATTAGGGCGGGTGTGGGAAATGACACCATGACCCCTAACAGCAACAATGTAAAGAAACAGCCACCTGCCCCGATTGCTCGACCCAGTGATGGCTCGGCCATCCCACAGGTCAATGGATATCAGGTCAACAACGGTCACCAAAATGGCTTGACAAATTCCATGCCAACGGCTTTGAATGGAAACTGCGTTAATGGTGGTGGAGGTGGAGGCGGCGGAGTTCTCATCGGTATGGATAGTGGAGGAAGTAACAGTTCCAATGATGGCAGCACTCATCATCAAGATTCTATGTTTCTCGTGAAGCGGTTAAGTGGCGGAGAGCTCACTTCAACGCCTTACAACCAACTGGATGTGAGTGGACAGTGCTCTTACTCCAAGTGGTCTATTGGATCTGATAGTGGATACGGGAATGGTATAATAATAAAACATTGAGAATCCTCCATTTTTGTGTTTGCTTTTTGTGTGTTTCTTTCTCTTTTTGCTTTCTTTTTTTACTCTTTTTTTCTTCCGCAAGCAAAAAAAAACAATATGTATTTTGGTAACAGAATATTTTCTTCCAGCTTTCTATTCTCTTTTATTCTTCATCTTTCTTGGCCTTGATCAATTTTTCTCTTCTTTTCTATCTCTCTCCATCTGTGAATCAGGGTACAAAGATTTTTCATGCAACAGCCGAAGTAATTTCTCTTCACCGCCGAGCTCTGGCACAAACAATGATCCGTTGTTGGAACTGACGTCAAAATTGATGGCTCCATTCTCTTTTCCTAAAGCACCGGCAATTAAACGCCAGAAGATGATTTATCACTGCAAATTCGGCGAATTTGGAACTGCCGAGTCACAATTCACTGAGCCGTCTGGCGTCGCTGTGAACGCGAACAATGAAATCATTGTGGCGGACACTAACAATCACCGTATTCAGATTTTCGACCGGGAAGGACGATTCAAGTTCCAATTTGGCGAGTGCGGGAAACGGGATGGGCAATTGTTGTATCCAAATCGTGTGGCTGTGGTGAGGCCAACTGGGGACATTGTGGTGACAGAGAGGTCTCCCACTCATCAGATCCAGATTTACAACCAGTATGGGCAATTTGTGAGGAAATTTGGGGCCAACATATTACAGCATCCAAGGGGAATTACTGTGGACAATAAAGGACGAATTATTGTTGTCGAATGCAAGGTAGGATTCGAAAAGTAAAATTGACATGTAAACTGATTTGACGATCATTGCTTATGCATGCTTTCATTCTCGTTTAGGTGATGCGAGTTATCATATTCGATCAAATGGGAACGGTTTTACACAAATTTGGCTGCTCGAAGCATCTCGAGTTCCCCAACGGCGTGGTTGTAAACGACTCCCAAGAAATTTTCATTTCCGATAACCGGGCTCACTGTGTCAAGGTTTTTAGCTATGAGGGCGCTTTCCTCCGTCAAATTGGTGGTGAAGGACTTACCAACTATCCTATTGGTGTTGGGATCAATGCTAACGGAGAAATTTTGGTTGCTGACAACCACAACAACTTCAACCTGACCATTTTTACTCAAGTAAGTATTGAAATTGAACTTGAAGAAGCTACTTTCTCTAAAATATTGTAATTGAATCTAATCTTAGATCTGTGTCAAAGAAAAGGTCCACTTTATGTCATTTTGTTGTTGTTACTTTTACTTATGGTATATCGATCACTAGAGACTAAAAAATAGTAACGCTTTCTCTTTTCATTGAATAGGATGGACAGCTAGTGTCAGCATTGGAGTCTAAAGTGAAACATGCCCAGTGCTTTGACGTTGCACTCATGGATGATGGATCTGTTGTGTTGGCATCTAAGGATTATCGCTTGTACATTTACCGTTACATTCAGGTCCCACCGATTGGGCTCTAAAAGGATTTTTCTTTATAGAGAGTACATATAATATATACACCTACATATTATTAATAATGAAACTATATAATATATAATAAAAATGGAACTACATACATAATATATCCTTTTTCTTCTTCTTTCTATTATTATATTACTATATTATTATTATATTATTATATCAATTATTGTACAAGTTATACATGTAAGCAAATGGAAAAAAATATTAACTGCAATTCTATGCATTTTAACGTTATATAGTAGGGTAGTGTTAAGTCATGTTATCTTGATACGTTGATCTATTATATGGTTATTAGTTAATTATTATGCCTGTTGACTCCCTTTTCGAAAAATATACAGAAAAAATCGAGAAAAAATCTGTTATGATATTATCACAATTATTGTTATTCAACTGTTTTATTATTATTACTCTTTGTCATGTTTTTTTTCTTAATTATTATTATATCGAATATCGAATATTGAGTAATGGAACAATATACTGTGAAGACTGACTCAAGAATTATTATTACCATATCACAATGATGGTTATATATACATACATACACGACGTAAATACGCTGAAGAGAAAATTATAAACTATTATAAAAATACGTAGATCTTATTATTATTATTGTCTTATGCAAAAAATGTGCTACCCTCTTTGTTTTATAGTTGGAGTGTTATAGTTTTTTTCACTGTGATATTTAGGCTTTATGATGATATTGATGATCATGCCATTAAGTACTAGAGATGGAGAGATGATTATTATGGAGAGAAAATAAATAAATAAATACATATATGTTATGATTTTAGTTGTATATTGTCAATTAGTATTTTGCAATATGTATTTAGTGATATAATGAATTATTGATTTTTATGATGATATTATATAAATATGCGTTATAGATTTATCTTAATACTTATTACGATGATTACGTTACGTTATACGTTGTATTTTAAAAAAAGTCGTTCGATCGATGCAATATGGATATTAATGGATTTAAGGATGAAGAAAATTTAGCTAATGTTTAGATTACTATCGTGAATTATATTATTGTGAAGAAAGGATCGTGTTGATAGTTGAATATTCTAAATGTAATAGGTGTAATACCAATTTTAATGTAATAATTTAGATTTTTTTTTCGAATACCGTAAACCATTTAAACTTTTTAGCTTTTACGTAAAAATAAATGAATTGTTACAATTATATCATAAGATAGAAACTTTAAAACATGTTCTGTGTTTACGCATCATTTATTACTTGATTTAATCAACAAAACATAATTTCATATAATTCTCTCGAAATGTTTTATAATATTAACCAAAAGCACACGCATATAACTTGTGTATAAACTGATTTCATAAATATAACTGACATAATTTAGCTCAATGACTGCAAAAAATATATATACTTACATACCATTATAAGCTGGTCCACCACTACCTTCTGGTGTTACCCAGTTTATATTTTGGGACACATCTTTGATATCGCAAGTCTTACAATGAATACAATTCTGAGCGTTGATTTGCAGCTTTTCTCCTTCTCCGGATTCCACAGGGACAAATTCATAGACACCAGCAGGGCAAAATTTGGCTTCAGGGCCTCCATACTCCTTCAGATTTCTTTTTACTGGAATTGTATCATCCTTAAGGGTTAAATGTGCAGGCTGGTCACCCTCATGATTTGTACCAGTTAATGCAACGGAAGAGAGTAAATCGAAACTTAGCACCCCATCAGGTTTAGGATAATCGATTGGAGTAGCTTCAGATAACTTTTTAAGTTTAGTGTAATCTGGGCCACCATGGCTTAGTGTCCAGGGTTCCATTCCCCTGAATACTCCATAAAATATTCCACTATAGGCAAGACCTCCGTACAGTCCCAGAGATGTATGGAAGGATGGGCGAACATTCCTGCAGGCTTTTAGTTCCTTCCATACCCAACTGGATTTGAGAGCTTCGGGATAACGGGTGGGTTCAATGACACCCTCAGATGAATTTGTCAGTTCTTCGTATATGCTTTCAGCTGCCAACATTCCACTTTTCATTGCGTTATGTGTTCCTTTAATTTTTGGGACGTTGAGGAATCCAGCACTACAACCGATAAGGCAACCTCCAGGAAACGTTAGTTTAGGAATACTCTGGAAACCTCCTTCGTTTAGTGCTCGGGCTCCGTAAGCAACTCGTTTACCACCTTGTAAAGTGGCACTAATGAAGGGATGATGCTTCCATCGTTGAAATTCTCTGAATGGACTTAAATATGGATTTGTGTAGTCCAAAGCAACAACAAAGCCGAGGGCCACGAGAGGAGTGTCTTCGTTTAAATGATAAAGAAAGGAGCCACCATAAGTGTTTTTGTCCATTGGCCAACCAACAGAATGTTCAACTCTTCCAGGACGATGTTTTGCAGGGTCAATTTCCCAAACTTCTTTCAAACCAATTCCGTATGATTGTGGTTCGGAATCTTTCCTCAAGTTGAATTTGCTAATTAGCTGTTTGGACAAATGACCATGACAACCTTCAGCAAAAATAGTGGCTCTGGTGTGAAATTCCATCCCCCTTTCAAATGAATCCTTGGGAGAGCCATCTTTCGCAATTCCTACATCATTTGTAGCTATTCCTTTGACTGCGCCATTGGCGTCGTACAAAATTTCTGATGCAGCGTATCCCGGATATAATTCCACACCTAATGCTTCCGCCTGCTCCCCCAACCATCGAACAACATGACCTAAGCGAACAATGTAGTTTCCATGATTATTCAAAGGCATTCCTGGTGGAATAGGTACTGGGATTCGAGACGTGGCTGTCAACAAACTGAACACATCTTCTGTCACGGGTGTATTCAAAGGGGCTCCCATTTCTTTCCATTCGGGAAACAGCTCGTTTAAAGCTTTGGGTTCTATCACAGCACCAGATAAAATGTGACCTCCCATTTCACCAGCCTTCTCAATCACACAAACACGAATTTCATTCCCTTTCTCATTTGCCAACTGTTTCAATCGAATAGCAGCGGACAAGCCTGCAGGTCCTCCGCCAACAATCACTACGTCGGCTTCATCAGCAACACGTTCCATGTCGATTTCTACAAGAAAACACAAAATAATCTTAAAATTTAGTGTGTCAACAAAAACGGTCAAATATTGATTAAAAAGTAAAGCATCAAGTATCACTTCACTGACCCTTCCAACGAGAATCATTTTCTCTGGGATGAATCGTGTAATGAGTAGTAATCTTTGGTGTAGTCGGATCAGTTGAATAAGCCCTGGCCTTAAGCTTTGGAATTCGGGCACATGATCCTAAAATTGATAAAGTAATTAATATTTTGAGCTTCCACTACAAATCTACAGAGTCATTTAGCCAAAATTAAAATTTAAAACTGCTTACCCAAGACCAATCTCCGGGTTAATATCAAAGCCATTGTACATCCGACTTTTCACGAGCAACCTAAGCTTTCACGGAGTTTCCTTCGAAATAATCGTTTACAAAAATGCTGTTGACAAGGGACAATATCCTTAAATTGCCCCGTATTTAAATTTAAGCCTAATGAACTATTTTACTTTAGATTGGATGAAATCTTTGTGATTCTTCGTGTGAACCTTCAAAGTCAAGTTGTAGTTGTTGTTGTGACTTTTTGACGATTTGTGATAAAAATATCGTGTTGTGTTTGTGTGTAACTTTGCAAGCAACTTTGTAAGCGACCTTTGGACAGCAGTAGAGATTTGTACATTGTACTTTGGCTTGCTTGATGTTTCATTCACTAAAAAATAGTAAACTAACGTGCCAAGTACTATTGCAAGTTGCAAAGATTTACGTCATCATCATATGTCTGCGGTGGTGGTGGTCTGACTTCACATTCACATTACACCTCTCTCAATGTTGAATGTTATGTTGGTTGGCAAAGTTGTAACATGGATGTAGTTGGTTTATTCTGGCAAAGTATAGGCATTGGTCGGATTTGGTGCACGAATAATACAAGAAAGAAGATGCCGGTAGTATTATATCTAACGAGAGGATAAAGAAAAGCGCTGCATATTCCCAGTGTTTGACAACATGACAATTGTTTGCAAACTTCCAACTTCCAACCGGCATTACCAAGAAGCGAAAATAACAGCTAATATATATGATTCGCATTCATGTCTAAACTCAACAGTTTTTGTCGCATTTTTCAGATTTTCAGATTGAGACGTCTCATATTACCCGTGGGAAATTCTTTGATATGATTTTAATAACAATTTTGCACACAATTTATTGTGAAATGATTCCCACAACACATGAATTGGCACAAGGGTGACGAAACGAAGGGAGCGTTAATTGTAGAGGACTGCGAAATAATGCATGAATCGGTTCCGATGGGGCATTACGAGAAATGTTTTTTGGACTACATGAAACTAATGGCAAATCTGTCAAAATCTGTAGATGGCTTGATAAGATTTCATTTAAATGGCCAGAATAATGTTATGTCATATAAATGGAAGGATTTTTATAGAGATAGATATCATGTTCTGATATTTTTAATAACTTTTTTTAAAGACAGATACAAATGAACACCACAGTACATCCATTATGCATAAAACTTACAATATATTTATATTGTATATGTCATTACTTTCATATTTATGTACTCTATTTATATATTATTCATCCTTATCAATATTTATTTATGATACACACACACAAAAATTATGTATGCTTGCTGTTTATCTTATTGTTATATTATTAATTATTTATTATTACAGTTTAAAACCTATCTAGTATATACTCTCATAATCAATTTAAATTTATTTATTTGCCAACAAATGTATGCATCTATTATGTTTTCTGCTTTTTCCCGTTAGTATAGTAGAGAGAATATTCATTTTTTCTTCTTTTTTAAAAATTCTAAATCCATCTAATCAAATATATTATTATTTATTTTATGTATATAAAGTATCATGTGTGTTTTTTTATCTTTAATTTTTGCCAGTAGAGGTTTTATCAATTCATAAAAGTTTATATGTACTTTAAATGTAACAGTAATGGTTAATAATATCTTTACTTTTTTGCATTGCTTTTTATCTGTTGCTTTTACAAATTGTTTGTATTTCGTACAGAGACGTAAAAAGTGATTTTTAAAAATGGTAACTAGAGGATTTTTGTTGTTTTTATATCCTTTTGTTTTTGTGTTCTGGTTGGCTCGCAATCATTTTGAAAGGAAGATGTCTCGTAAACATTTTTTGTTTGTTTTATAAATTTGCTTAAAAAGATTGTGGTTACCCTCCTCCCTCCATATTTATATGAGGATGATTATGAAAACTAGAAACAGCTCTGTGTATTTTCAAAAATTTATAATGATGACTATATAATTATAATAATAACATTTTTCTTGTTTTACAGTCAGTAAAATGTAACATTTCAAATAGAAATCGGCGTTTTCAAAAAAATGTCGATAGATATATAAATGTACTTTTTTAAAAACCTCTCAATCTTCTGCTGTTACTATTTTTTTCACCGTTTCTCATAGATTTCTTGTGTGATTTTTTTGAAAAATAAATATACTAAAGATATACTAGTACAAATTTTTAATGTTCATTACGACGATACGATTACAATATTATGATTATTAATTATCTTCATTACTTTTTAGTAGTACGCATGTTAATTGTACATGGAGGTATAATTATAACCAGTTATTAGGTTCTTTACATAATGTTATATGTCTATTTAAAAAGATGGCCCATATTATTTTTTATTATTATTATTATATGTTATGACTTTTGGAAGGTTCTTTTTTACTCCGTCTTCTTCCATTACATTTTTATTTGTATACTATTTGCTTCGGTCATCTTATTACAGAAGGTGTGTATGAATGAGGTGCCTTTTTAATGTGTATTTTTTATGTGTCGATGTTTATATTGGATAAACAACAATCAGTTACAGAACAATTATTTGCTAGTATTTTGTATAAGGGTAATATTATATCAAATTGTGTTTTGCTTGCTTACACAAGCTATTAATTTGACAAAACTGTACTACGGGTAGAACTAATAGTAGTGATGATTGTTCCTGATGAAGGTAAAAGTACTACCAATATTTATCAATACTAGCTATTAGTCTTTCTAAAAGTGTAAATAATTATCATGGATATGAATTTATATACGTATTGTTGTTGTCGCTGATGCGTTGTTCATGTATTTAATTGTGTATTTGCTGTGTAATGTGACGACGGTGTGTGGTGGTGATGTCTGTTTGCAAAAACTTATAATATGCAACTACAATTTATTACTCTTTTCGGGTGGATGAGTTTTGGACTACTCTTTGGTTTTCACTATTTGAAAATTCAAAACGAATTTCCTCTTGTCTTTCATCATGTTTTTCATCTACTTATAACAGGTATACAGATAAAGATAAACACTGTATCTTTTTTTGTTTGTTTTTTGATCTGATCTGTAACCTTTTTTATGATCAGAAAGATTTGTAAAAAAGACGATTCTTTAATCGCCACTTTGCACCGTACCATCATTTGGTATAAGGTAGATGGTCGCTGGATCTTGGATGATCAATAATAATAATAATAATTAGAATAGACTTTTTAAAGTTTAGAGTTATTTGTAGTTTAACTATCATTTGGGTTTCACCTACGAAATAATACTACGGCGAAAACGCATTAGCATTTTCAGTTTTAAACATTCCACTACTACTGTCGCCTAATAATACATAACTTTTTGTATTAATATCGTTGTATTTTCTACTGTCAGCTAGCATCATTATATAAACATCACCCTATGTGTAAAAAAGTGAATAAAACATCAAATAAAAGTATAAAAACATTGTAAAATGTCTACACATAGTCTAGTTTAGGAGCAATTATAATATAATAATAACAATATAATAATATTAATAATAATAACGGTAGCTGACTTTTATGTAGCAAATAATGATGCTACTGTTACCTGCAATATGCAATGACTAAATGCTTTTAAACTCTTTAGTATAAAAAATTAGCAGTATAAACAATAAAATTACTAAATGCCATTTAATTGGGAACTAATTCCTCCCGATCCATTGATATTACTCGCTTATATTTCATCTACATTTCCATGCAGCTGTTTTCATTAAATACACTTTTTGCACACCTCAACGTTTTCTCTCTTTTCTTTTCTTGGCAGTTAAAAATTTGTCATGCGTACTTGTCTGCCAGTGACAATAATATTAGGTAACTAGCGTGTGTTAATGTACAATTTACTTTAGCAATTAGTTGTGTATTAATATTTAAAAGAACACTTATAAAATTTGTATCTCTTCCGAAAATAATATACGATTTGAAAATAAACTTGTCATATTTTGCTAAATAGTCCAATTAGCTACATCATACGCTAGACAGAGCTGATTTTTTTTTGCCGGTTTCACGTTTTCTATATTGTTTTAACTTTGTTACATGAATTCAACATGATATTGTTGGATTACTTTAACTTTAACTCATCACTCTTAATAGATTCCTGAAGCTGCTTTTCTCTCACAATCAGTCAAAGGCATTGAAATAATGAATGCGTGTCCGTGTAAAAATAAAATTACAAAGAAGTAGAAAGGTATACAAGGAGATTCTGTCATTTTTAAATGCTAGGAAGTTTTCCCTTTGGATAATATTGAAAGATAAAATTTATGGCCAAGGAGTCTACATCTTGGCCTTTTT
>JAQFYG010000894.1:0-23058 GCA_034694325.1 Entomobrya corticalis
GCCAAAACCACTATTAAACCAATGTTTAATGTATAATAATCAGTCACTGTAAAAACCACACAAATAGACGAATTTGGTTTTGAAGGCTATATCCTTTGAAAACGACCTGTTATTTAAAAAACTACATGTTTTCTATAATCCAATCACAAATGCTCACTAGTTTTTGGCTTAATTAAATGAGCAAGGATTTTTTAAATTCCGTTTCTTTGATGACTTTGCTTGTCAATACATTTAACTGGAAACCGAAATACTGAGATTTACAGACAAACAAGCATTTAAAATAAAAAAAAGTTAAAAAAGAACTACATTTTAATCAATTTAAATTACAAACAGGAAAGTATTTGCATTTTTGAATGCAAGTTGTATATTTTTATAAGTTATGTTTTTCAAAACCTCTAATAAGTAGCATTGATCTAATATGAATAGCCTATCATCATCATCATCATCATCATCTCATAAATGAAAATTAATACTGCTTCATTATCAACAAAAATATGAATGAACAAATCGGGAATTGATTTTTTACCGAAAAGCGATACTTTTCACAAAAAATTAGGGCTCTCAGTTTTTTACTCTTCTGGAATAATAAAATGTGAACAAAGAGATGTTTTGTATGTGCATAGAGCAAGCACGCATGCATAATACGAGCTGAAATTGTATATATTTGTGTGTACCTGATTATATTACATGCAGTCAGTAACAATCATAAACAACAATAATAATAATTGGCCGACCATCCTCAAAATTTTTACCCCAATTTTTCCTCTTAAAAAACCAAGCGTAAAAAATAAATGCTTGAAATATTACCAGCGTATATCCTTGAGCCCAGAGCAAATTACCTTTTTTTCTGGATAGATTTACTGATACCCACACAGTTTTTTACTCATTTTGTGGAGATCCCCTTCACATTTTTAACAATAGAAGATGTATTCATAACCGTTAGTATTCGTTTTTTGTCCCTTAGCGGGTGTGACGTATCTCTTTACCTACTCATTTTTTATAAACCATAAAAAACTTATTGACATGTTTCGTCACAAACAAGCTGTCTGTTGTGAACGTGCTCATTGTTCAGTTTTTTGCGTTGATAAATTGTATTTTGATTGTTGATAATTGACTCATTTTCATGTCTATTATCGATCCTGTATGCTAAGGTCAAAGAATGCTTAGGAATTGTAGAAATTATTATTATAAATAGGACCGCAATATGTTCTAAATTTTGTATTTGAATATTATCTATGATTATGCTATATTTTTCATGTTAAAACCATTTAAATTATGTAGATATAGAATAAAGGTATTCGCCCTAGCCTGTTATATTTCAACATCTCCAGAATTCAGAAAAATTTTACACACTCAAAGATGTTTTAAAGCTATTTAACCTTAATCTCAGAAGCTAAAATTGGAAATGAAACCGCGTATTGACTTTTTAAAATCTGGCAAATTGTATGAACCAGCACTATGAAATTGTTAGTGGCTATATTGTAGAAATTGTGATTATATAATGTGTAATCAGTCAAATTAGAGCACTATAAAAGGTTTGAAATTTAGATTATGTTCAGCGAATTGAATTAGTAGAATTGAACGGAAAATATGCAAAGAAAGTTGTTGATAAAACCTATAAAGATTGTGAAACTTATTTGTAAATACAGAAAAATGCCGAACAAATGTAAACAGTGGCACAAAACAATTAGTGTTTAAATCGAATAAATTTACGAATTTCATACTCTACTATTCTGAGTCCATTTTGTAACGTATTCAAAGGCTATACAAGACGTAGTAATTGACATGGTTTATTCGAGAACAATATTGCAAGTTACACTTCAGCACAGAACCATAGCCCACAAAAATCGCTTATTGGGATTTCTCCCACAACAATCCCTTTTAAACTCTAAATATTGTACCAAAATGACTCAGCAAACTGGGCTATTTCATATAATTGGGTAAAAATGAAAATGTTTTTGCTTTTCCTCACATACAGCCCACTTCCTGCTGAAGGATGATGAAGCATAAAAATAAAAGTATATATTTCCCACATAATCAGAGGGTAAGAAAAAGTAAAATGAAAAATAACAAGTTTAAAATGTGTTAACAGCACCCAGCCAGGAAAAACACTCATCTATCTATTGAGATATAAAAAACAAAAAAACCCTTACCACTGGACTGGCTCGAGCCACCTGAAGATGAAGGGGAGCATGTGCCAGGCTCATCGGATAAAGATCCCGTTTCTGTCATTTTTTATACTCAAGTGGTGGTGGCTTCTTACAAACCACTCGATTATTCAATCGTTTGCCTATGATGATATTTACTTTTTTTGAACACTGGAAACTTTGCGGAAAAAATTTCTTTTGAATGACAATCCTAAAAAACTGGAAATGGAAATCGACAAAACTTTACACTAACGAATTTTTAAAATAAAGAAAGGAATCTGTCAAAAACAATGTTTTCATCAAACTGAAATGTTGAAAAAAATGATTGAAAACAAATTAAAGGTATGTAAAAAAACTGCTTGTATTCCTGTCACTTTATATTTTTTTACACAAGTTTGTGTTTTCTATGCCACACGAGAAGGTAGTATTTCACTTCACTTTTTCGAAGTCGAATGTAAAGTAACAAGTTGTTGTTCCGTGCCTCCTTCTAATATTCCCTGAGAGTTTCTTTCCATCAAAGAGAAAATCCACACACACACACGAATCCTTCTGCTGGATGAGGATGATGATGTGAAGATATAATAAGGAACAAGAGTATCCAAGAAGAAGTGGTAAAAAACGAAGAAAAAGAGAATGAAAATCTGAAAAAAGGAAAACGTGTGACATATGAACGCAGACTCTGGACGAGATTCCTGAAAAAGGCAGGATAGGATTTTTTTGAGTAGGGCTGTTGGTTTCGTTCTCCATTTCCTCCTCTCTTCAGCAGCAGATCAAAAAGACATCTTTTCCTGCTTCTCTTATTATTGGGCTGTATTGAATACACTGGCATGCTTCAGGCTTTAGAGAAAAAAAAGTTGAAAAAGGGAGAAAAAAATATTATGAAAAACCAGAGAAAAAGGGAAGTTTTGTGCAAGTCGAATGTATAATGTTGGGTTGGAGTAGTAAATATCTGTAAAAGTAGTGGTGCTAGTAGTACTACTAATGTTTTTCGTTTATTTTTCTAGAGAAGAAGCTTGCTTAGAGCTATATTGCTCTGGTTGGCAGGCAAGCTGTTGAAAATATTCTTTGTCGCTTGTTAACGAGAACAGATAGAGAGCTTTTATTGTATTTTTCACGATATTGTAAAGTGAAGTGAAAAAGTATAAGAGATTTTCTGCTCAAAAACATCTAGAGTAATATCTGGATAGAGAGAGACGTGCATAATAGTGATGGAGAGCTAATTCCTCCTGTTTTTCCGAATATTTTCTATTACAGCAAGATGTATATAGGATGATGTTGTTGGTGCCCTATCGACTTATGAAAAATGTCGGGATGTGGATGGACGAGGGATGAAGTGTGGTTAGTGGAGAAGATGGAGCTGATTATTATTAAAGGTATATATTCAATATTCCATATTATATGGCATACTTTTTTTTGGGGATAATAATATATTATTTTGCATTGAAATACGACAAGAGGGACTTTGATATTTTTACTTCCCCTTCCTTAGTTTCATCATCATCCCTTACTGTTCTCTTCTCTTTCTGTCTACATCAAAATTGTTCAGTTCTAAACAAACTGAGTGAGTTTGAGTGATGAAAATTTTGATGTGTTTGCCTACTCTCAATTTTGATGATTGTCAGGGTACATGATGTTTTTTCGATGTATGAAATAAGCAATGTTGTACAGCAATATGGTACTTAAAAATTTGAATAAATATTTGTTTGATATTATTTTATTACTTTTCAATTACTTAAAAATATTGTTCATTACTTGAAATATCATGTCAGATAAGCTACTCTTTTCAAAACACAGTTGATTTTCTACTTGTGACATCAAGAATCAAGATTAAAGCATTTATTAACAATTTAAAGGAATTAAAATAATATAAAGATAATCCTTGTTTACTTAATCATTAGTAATGATTTCACTTTTTTACCAACAACCCTTTTTTACAAATCGGATTTAGAAAGTACTAATCAGTGGTGAATAACTAACATGAAGACAAAAAATAGTAACAACAAATAAATAAAAAACGAAATCCTGAAAGGTGGTGATGGAGCATGTATAATTGTATAGCTTTAAAAAGTTGGGGTGCACTCGGTGGGTTGAACCCTTTCGGGACAGATAAAGTGATAAAAAAGCCATTCGTGTTAAACAACACCGCAAATAACACACCCCTTCATAAAAAACAACCCTAAAAAGCTAAGATAGAACATAAAAAGTCAACAATTTATCATTTTTTACCACTCAATCGCCTAAAAAAAGAGCTGCGACCCAATCCATTGATCATTTACAGGTTACTATAAAAAACAGTTTACTACAAACTACAAATCCCCTTTTACCCTTTTTCCTTAAAAAACTAATGTCAATATGAACAAGTTTATATTATGTAATTTGGAGGTCTTTTTGTTAAATTTGGTTTAGATGAGTTTATTTGTTCCCATCATACATACAACTGACTAGATTTCAGTGTAATTCTAAACAATGAAATTTCTCAGAAATTCGGGACAAATTTATTTTTTATTTGTCATTGTTATTTCACCTTTAGCATATCATTGCTTGAAAGCAATAAAATATGAATTATAACAGCATCAAAGTAGAATATAAAGAAAAATGAATTAACCGAATTCGTTTGATTTTGGAAGCATATCTACGTATTGAACATATATACAATATTGTAAAATTCATTTGCTAATTAAGTCAAAATGAGAAAAGTGAAAAACAATTATGTACTATTTGCTAATTTTGCTAGCATAGTTTGTAAGTTGATTTTATAGAGATTTATTTTTAAACTGCTGATAATTTAAAGCATTTAAGCACCATCAATACACAATGTCGATTGAGTACATAATCGGTAACTTTGTTCAATATTTAGCAATATTCTGTCTTTTTGGTGAGCAAATTCATGGATTTACAATCGACGAAAGCTTAATTGGTCCAGGTTTTAGCTCCATGATGGATCTCCAAAATCACTATTTAAAATCTATATCAAGCAAAGGAAATAAGGATTTGTCAAAATGGAATAAGTGGGCAAATACAGACTCTGTTCGTGGTCCCTTCAGTAGATTCAATGAAGAAGCCCTTGAACATGGTTAGCTAATAAAATAAAATAAATTCATATGACAAACCTCTCTATTCACAAAATTGTTGATATGACCTATGACCTATATAATTTCTCAAAAATATTTTCTTTCACAGATATGCGCCGCCTACAGTTACAAGATTTCTCTGAAAATCAAGCTCCATTCGAGCACCTTAATTTGCTGACTGGAAGACACGCTCGTAGATATGGACCTAAAAGAGATAAGTCATCTCCTCGTCGTGGTTTAGACGAATTAGTAATTTCCAAAGAGAATAAGCCAAGTCCTCCTGTTCAGTTTTGGAGTAAACGTGACACAAAAGCTCAGACTATCCCGCATACTTCAAATTCAGTCATTACCGTAGTTGATCCCAAAGTCAACAGATCAGAAAAGTATGCCATGATGGATAAAACGCTGGAGACACTCCAGCCCGATACAAAATGTCTAGCAAAAATTGGACTATGTGCAAAAATGCCAATAAAGAATTTAGAATGCATCTTGCACTGTCAATTAAGCACTCACGCTTTGGCCAAACCATCAACAAAATTTTTATACAGATTGCTAAAAGTTTACGCAAGCTTTCCCAAAATGTTATGCCCAACATTTGGCAGAATATACAGTGAGATACCTTCTCTTCTGAAGCATCGTCAACAAGATAACTCTTTGTCCGGGTTTTTGGCAAGTGTAGGCATTGTTGACGAAGCACCTGTTAATGTAGACTTTATAAAAATATCACCATCTTCATTATTTAATAATTTGGTTAAATTTGGAAAAGGAGAGGATTTTGAGCTGGTCAAGGCAATTGTAGACACTGCAGAAACGGCAGCAACTGTTCAATTATCTGATCTCCATTTGTTTCCTTCGATTTATGGAAACCCATTGTGCAAATTAGTACCAAAAGAGGGATGGTTTGTCTCTATGATTGATGCAATGACCAAGCATCCAACTTTAACTGATATATTTTTAAGAGGATATTGGATCTTGACGAGGGCCCTGAATTTGGATTTACAGTATCCTCTGGATGCACTATTTGTTTCATTAGTTTATTCAATCAAGCTATTGACAGGGGTTGATTGCAGTATTATTGCGTATGCGGAACATGGCAAACCTTTCAAATGTAAGCAGACAGCACCGGTGGATACAATTTTGGATAGTTACACAGAGTCGGCAAAGGATGACGATGCTGATAATTCATATTCATGGGTGGTTTGTGGTGCACATCAAGTAGAAATACCCGATTGGATTCAAACTAAAGAAGGACTCCATGGTCGAAGTGGAGCAAAGGATGAAGATTCAAATGCTGACATAGTGAATGGTCCAAATTACAATGATTTAGATGAATTTCCAAATCCAGAAGAAGAATATCCTTCAGACTGGTCATAAATGACGATGGTGGTGGAATGCAGGAATGACAATGAAATCAAGGCGTCGATAAATCTATAAAAAAGTCTTGAGTAAATTTATGATGCTGTTTTTATACATTTGACATAAGTAAAAGTTACTCGCTACTTTTTGTACCCAGACTTTCCACCTGAATCCCATATAGTTTTTAAAATAAGCTAAACGAGTATCTTTTGTAACGATAAAAAAATTAACCTTCATCTATCTACCTTCATCTACTAACGACAATGATGCAATAAAATTGCATACACTTTCGCTTCTTTAGCTGAAAATTATCAAAGATTAAGTCAAACAAAATGTTATCCCGTTATTTTTCATACACTCTTGTGGTTTTTCATCTTTTATTTAGCTGGGATAAGTAACTTTATCTGCTAAGTAATCAGCGACCGATACAGCAGTGATCACTTTTGTTAATATAAAATAGGCACCTGGCATATTTGCATGCTCAAACTTATTCACCTCTCTTAACTAAAAAGCATAACAATACTGATTGATGAGAACTGAAATAAATATGATCCCTGTTATTGCACTAACTTTCAAATATCATGGCAGTGAATACACAAAATCAGCGAGCGATTTCGATTAAATGATTTTGTGATTTATGAATACATTTTTGCAAATAATCTTTGACTCGCCTGATGATGAGTTGAAAGACAACGACCCGACCCGTTTCGCTTTCAAGGAGAGGCGTTGCTGAAGGAGCTCTTTCAA
The DNA here is from genome assembly GCA_034694325.1 of Entomobrya corticalis. Taxonomy (NCBI): domain Eukaryota; kingdom Metazoa; phylum Arthropoda; class Collembola; order Entomobryomorpha; family Entomobryidae; genus Entomobrya; species Entomobrya corticalis. The sequence continues at coordinate 7,322 of JAQFYG010000894.1, forward strand.
CTGCGCGCATTTTGCAAAAAACAAATGATGCCAGGCATGCCTGATCACTGCATGCGAATCATTAATCTAAGAATAGCATGTTCCCTCTTGGTTGATTATGACATGGAAAATTATTTCAATCGTGGATACGCATCGTTTGACACACGTTTATTTTTAGTTATGAAACACAGCAAGATAACGAAAGGAGACAATAAATTGCTGAGTAAGCGCACCCAATGGAACAGATTCGAAATGATTCGCAGAGTCATCATAACTTGACAACTAGGTGCCAGCAAAGATTTTCAAGTTTTTTCAATCACTCAAGCTTCAAGAATAGTTTGCAAAAAGTGACACTCAAGTTTTAAGGTTGATTCAGTTAGCACTTTGTTCCTGAAAGTAAAATATTTTATTTCCCGAAAAACATGAAGTTGTACTTGGTGCTATTGTTTTTCTGCGGAATTTGGGTTGATGGCTTTACCGAAGCATCTAACGGAGTTTCCGCTAATAAACCATCAGGAACCACCGAAAATTCTCCAAAGTCTACTGTCGTGTACCACAATACCCCGGACATTGGCAACGGTACTAAAATGTTCAATTATAAATACTAGAAATGAATTTTTAATCGTTGTTGGCATCTTTTACTATTTCTTTGTTTAATTTGAAACAGGGACGAGCTACGAAGCTCATCTACAAACTCAAGAATCCCGACCACGAGGAAGACGCCAAAGTTACAGCTATGGAGGCACACAGCGCCCCGTTTCCTACCACGAATCCTATAATTCACCTCCATATTACTACGAATCAAACAATCCCCCTCAGAGCTACAGCCGAAGTTATCAATCGCCACCATCTTCCTACCACGTTGACTACAATGAGCGCCCCCGAAGTCACAGTCATCACCAAAGTTATCAATCCCCACCACAAAGATATCAGCACAGAAGTTCCTACAATAATCAGGATTCCAATGAGCACCGAGATGGGGATGATCGCAGTTATGGGAGTGATGACAATGATGATCATCATGGAGGTGGATACGGTGGTGACAATGACAGTAACAACGATTATCACGGGGATGATGACTATGGACATTCTCCTTCCAATAATTATGGGGGTGGGGGTGATGTACAAGATGATTATGGCAGAGTTAATTTGGAATACTAAAAATATTTCAGCAGGAAAGTTTACAACTCATAAAAACAGCAATCCAATCTATTCAACATTATACTTTTAAGAATCTTTACATAATTTAGATAATACACATATATAGTTCAGTGAAACACACATGTTATCTGCAAAAAGTGACATTTTTTGTATTAAAATCATAAACCATTGGTTCTTTGTATTTCAACTTAAGCTCTGTACATTGCGTAACCATTCAAGCATCACATTCCCAAACAACACAACAAAATTCTAAATGTCCTAGGCTCATCTCCCCACAAAAAGGCAATTTTTTAAAAATAGGTCAAATGTTTTCGTCGTTGTCAGCAAAAATTGGTGCTGTGGTAAGTGGCAAATGTAAAACGTTCATGTCAAGCTAATTTTTCTGTAACAGAAAAGCTCCAAAAAAGTAGTGCCGACGTCTTTTATGCCAAATATCGAGAAAAAAAAATCAAACTAGGCAAATATAAAGTCGCAGGCTTCTTCTCCTTTTCCACTTGACTTGTTTCGCTTGTGAGAAATTTGCAAAAAAATTATGTTGCATTTTGATTTCAAAGTACCCGTTCTTCTCATCATCAAAATATATATAAGTATTAAAAGGAAGTGGTGTACAATATTTCATTGGCTTCGCACCGTTTGACGCATGCATGTCACTCACGAGACATTATGCCGTGAAACGTATTACAGTGCAAATTGGGGTTGAGCTGATGAGCCCAATACGGTTGCAATACTTGCACTCTTGTTTTTCAAAAAGTGCATCTGTCTGGTATATTTATATTCTTTTTTTGTAACCAGCAATTTATACAAATTATAAGGTCTTCAATGAAATATAAGATGAAAATGATGTTACTACTGATGCATCTCATTCCCTTTTTTTCTCTGGTAAATTGGTTCATTTACAAACGGCTACGACATTTTGAAAATTCGTGTAGGGACAAAAACCTTCAAACCTGAACAAAACGCGCATGTATGTAGCACATGACCAAAAACTGATATTTAATCTTTCCTTGGCGTTTACACAGTTGAATAACTTTTGACACGATTAACAAATCATGAAGTCATTATAATAAAAAATTCTCCGTTAAAATCGCAGGTGAATTTGCCCATCCGTTTCATTGCTCCTTTACTAGCCAGCCTTAAAACAAGATCTCTTTTTATCTGTTACATAGTTTTAAACACTGCATGAAAAAGTTTGCATATATACCTGACATTTAAATTTAAAGTCCAAGTTCTGTTAAACATTTTGTTTCAAATTTACTCTCACATGAACACATGCACAAATATTGGTGGACCATTATTCCTCTCGTGTCAGTTATCAAAATTTGTGGGGCATCATGATGCCCAGAGTATTAGTACTTGTTAGCACTGTGCTGCTAGTAGGAATGGGCAGCTTTTCGAACGGACAGCAACAGCAGCAGCAAAAGAAGCAGCAAAATCAACAACTGGGTGACTACAATATCAAAAAATTTGGCAAAGATACTGAGAATATTTATAGTGATGTGGAACGTAAGATTGCAGAAAAAAGTCCACCATTTTCAGCTAACAGTATGGAAAACTGTTGACGATATTTTTAACATGGTTATACAATAAATCAGTTATTTTAAATAAATTTTCAGATTTAATTGCGGCTGCAAGTCGCAACGGTGGGAGACGGTCAGGTGGCAAGAAAAGTTCAAAAAATTCTGATGACGATTATCATGTAGTTTATGAATCCAAACCAGAATCTTACTCAAACTCGTACCATCATGAAGATAAGATCAAAGAGGCACCTCGTTCATATACTTATGGAACCAATGATAGAGGTAATGGTGGTGGTGGTAGTGGCGGCGGCAGTAGGAACGGATACAGTAGTAGCAATAGCAATAATAGGCGAAATGACCGCAGGGGAGGAGGACGAGGCAACAGATACAACGAAGACTATGACGATTACCAGGACAGTCCACGACAGCAAAAGTCGTCTAAACCGTACGCGGAAGACTATGACAGTTATGACGATAAAGACACCAGACGTGATAGAGGCTACGATCACAAAGAAGACTACGACAAATCATCTAAAACCGATTACCACAGATCAGGTAAACTGAATGATGACTTTGAAGATTTTGGACGAGATCAAAATGGAGGCTACAGCAGTGGTGGTGGACGAAGCGGTAAAAGTGGACGAGGAAGGAACAGCTATTCCGACGGGAACGCGGAGACAAGTGATTCAGATTATGTAGATGAGGAGGGAAGACAGCTTGAAGAAGAATCTAGAGGCTCTGGTGGTGGACGAAGAAATAGTAGGGGGGATCGAGAAGATAATCCTTTGGACAGGTATGAACAAATTACGAGGAAAGCATTAAAGGAATATGGAACACTAGACGGAGGAGCCTTTTTATCCGCAAATCGTTATAAGAAGAAGTAATTGATCTTATTATTGTACATATGTAAATATTTGGGGTGTGTAAATAACAGATAAAATCTTTTATGGTTAATTGAAATTTTATGAGATGTCCATAACTGAACGTTGTTTTTATGAACTTAGTTCCTGAGCTGTACATAATGCATGCAGTTGTCCACCAACTTTAACCAATGGAAATGTCAGAATTATTGTACAAAACTAAGCTAGAAGTAGGTATTATTCTGATTAAAAATTAATAATTTAGTTTTAATTTATATTTCCAACCGCATTCCCTCTGATAATGTCACAATAAAATTTATATAGATTTTAAGATTTTGTATAAGAATAAAAAAGTAACTTTGAATTTGAATTGAACACGAAAACACATTTGACAAAAAGTTAAAAGTAGCGAATTAACTTGGCGATTCTCTCCATCAGATTCTTCTGATTCCATTTAGTAGTAATGATAAGCAGGTGCTGCAATAGCAGCGGTTCCATAACTTCCATAGTAAGCTGGAACGGCGGCCACAGCGATTCCAGCGGTGCTTCCGAACCTACGAATACCCGTGTCCACAGAGCTTGAAAAGGGGGAATGCAAACTAGGCGCTTGGTATCCAGTACTGTGCAACAGTCCGGTATGGTATGCGACTCCAGCAGATGCGACAGCAATCATGGCAAACAGAACAATGAACTAGAAAAACAAGATATATTTTTTTAAATTGATTGATAAACAGACGCTAACTTAAATTATCTAAAAGTAACCAACAGCTTTAATTTAATTTCTATTGAAGACTTACGTATTTCATTTTGATAGAGTTTAATTCTACTTTCCGAAGAATGAAAGCAAAAATTGATAAGTAATAAATTTAGAAGAAATGAAAAGATTTTACAACTTCTCCAGTCAGATAGTAGGTTAAGAATGATGCTCAAAATATTTTGGTTCTCGTCTTTATATTTATGGCTAGGGAAGTACTCCGGAACTGAGTTACTGTAACTGTTCGACTAATAGCAAAGGGATTCCATTCAAAAGCTGAAAAACTAGAGTTTTGTTCATGACTCTTGGAACTAAACGACCACGCCACAACGATGTAATATGTAATACGCTCACGATAATGAATACATTGTACGCCAACTTTGTGTGACCAAAGCCAAGGGAATGCATACCAAAGTCAACAATGAAATGAGAGAGAGAGGTACATTTCATTGTTGCTTCTTTTCCGATTGATGCACCCATCACATTCAAAGCATTAAAACGTTACATTGATAAAACTGCAAAAAATATTATATTATTATTATGACGTGGATTCCTACTTGATGTTAATGAGCAAAATCCTTAGAATGTGAGAATTTCTTGTGTTTAAGTTTAAGCTTTACAGGCAAAATTATGACTGCATTCATAAAAACATGCATATAAACACGTTTACCTAAATACATACATTTGATATTTTTACTTTTTTCTGCTCATCGCCACATCAAGATGCAAACAAACAATATTCCCATTCTAAAAAAAATCATTAGCTAGCCATGCCCATATCTCAATAATTGAAATAGAAATAAAATTATTCATTTAACTTTAACTCACCATGTTAGACGCAAAAATACTCCTTTTTTAATGTCAAGAGAATTTAGTCCAGTCACGCCAGTCAGACATCTCTTCATCGCTGTGCATTTTTTGTGGTAAAGAGTCAAGAAGATATTTAGGTATACGGTAAACTTTACCGTGGGAAATTAGAGCAATGCAGGCATGCACTAAAAACCAACAGTGTTTTAATACTGTTGATGTTAAGCATATAACTCAAGAAAACAGAAAGTGAAGAAAATCATAAATTTTCAAGATTTCCCATACTCTAATGCATTTATTTAGGTCTTCAGCCTTTACACGATGAAGTGATCTGTCAGTTACTCTTTTATAGCATGTATTTATTAATACTCTGATTGCCAAAGATAACCGATAATCCAATTAATCATAATCTTTTGCTTGGATGCCTCACTCTTGTTTAATTTTTTATCTCATATTTAATTAATACATATATTGACAGGTATCCTCAGCATTCGACTTCCATTTTTGTAAACTGCAAGAACAAAAACATAAAAACATAAATAATTCGACATTTAGGAAATATGGCAAAAAATTAGACATTTCTTCAATGTCCTGTTTGACACCATGTAATATGAAAAGTCGTTAATCAAAACCACAACCTTTCCACCAGTAAAAAAGTAAAGGTAAACAAGCCATCATCGCACTAGTAAAGCCATCATCATTAGATGTTCGTATATAATATGTCAGGTTAAATTAGCAGAAAAAAGATTGAAAAAGATTGAAATCAATTTTGTTCATTAGTCTACCAACATTTACTGTAACTTGGACTATGATAAATTGAAGTCAGACACATATGTCCTCATTAAAAATCTTAATTATATTTTTTTCTCTTCATATCCTTTTCCTTTCATTTTTTTCAAGTGCTTGCAAATTTGAAATAAATTAGTAAATTGTGGTAAACCTGAAATCATCTCATTTGGAGGAGAGGAAAATTCAAGTGCACACTCTTGTATTTCTTTTTGAGAGACTTGAGACTACCAACTGTCTAATTAGTGAGTATAGAATCATTAGTAAGTTTTTTATGATTATTAAGTCATAAAACTTGTTTTTATGATATGTTAAATTACATTACGTAAAAATCATAATCAACCGTAATACTAAAAAAACCTTCTAATTTCTTATTATGAAGAATGAGATACGCCCTATTCTTGTTTTTTTACTTAATAATAATCCAGCAGAGAAAGGGTATAAAATGAGAACATCAAAGGGCTTACTTTTAATGGATAAATGAAGGATGTCGTGTTTTTAAATTGGATGAATGGATACTCTAATACTGATCGACGTCATAAGACTGACTGTATGACTTCTTTCTAGGTTGTTTACTTAAAGGATGCGCTTCATATACTTTAATTACGAACGCTTTTCATTTCAAAATCCTTCATGCGTAAATATAGTCAAAGCTCGATCCAAAATATTAGCGCACGTGTTAGTCATAAAAGGATCCATTTTTCTGAAATAATGAATGTAAATTGCTGTTACAATAATTATTACAACACAAGTAATTCTATAATATTCTAAATCTAATCAACAGTTTAATACATAATTGCTTGAAATATTGCATACAACAATTTCAAATTTTCAATGAAAAAATGTACCCAATAATATCCAAAAAACCTGTAACATCGTTATTTCAACAAATCATGATATCATATTGTAGTTATATCAGCTAGACAGCTATAAAGATAATTGGGAGATGAAAAATTCTTTCCGTCTTTGTCGTCTTCTTTGTTGGGGTTTAAGTAGTCTAATTTTTGTCAGTTTTGTACGAACCCATTATATTTTGTTTTCAAGACGTGATTAACTCATCTTACTGCGTAACTGTACTGTAACAAAGCTGCTTCCTCTTTTTTATTATATCAACTTTGATAAAACTACCAAGCCACTGACATAGTGTTCTTTTTTACGCTGTCATTAGTTCCATTTCAAATTGGAGCTATTGTTATGCTGCTGGCAGGCAAGGCGTGAGAAAAATTTGTATTGCTTATTTTTTTCATTTGTAATGGATGTGCTACTCAAGTCATCACCCAACAACAACAACGATATGATATGGTACAATAAATGCAAATTTTTTTATATACGTCTTCTTGTTGTTTTGCGATTTTGGTAGCGATATGCACGTTTTTGTGCATTTGTAGACTTGAGACTCCCCTCGGGGAAGGTCGTCAAACGAGATGATGAGAGAGTGAATAAGTGTGAATAACGCATTTTTATCTAAACTGTTCTGTACATCTCGGAATGTAGGCTGCAATCGTATCTTAAAACAGATTTTTTGATACGCACTAAAGTACTCAACGCCTTATTTCCACTTCTCGTATTATTATTTCAGTAAAGAATTCAATAATTGTTAAATAATGTTAATGCTGTAAAGCTTTTTAAGGTCTTCAGAATATGAATATAAGTAACTTTTTTATAGTCTATTGTGTCGTTTTGATTGTAGTTATTTGGCTATTTCTATTTCCTAGATGGTCAGAGATTAAGAAAATAATCATATTAGGTATATATTTTAATGGAGCTTGTAGCGATTATTCGCAACAATTTGTAAAATAGGCAAAGTTTCAAGCAGTTATTATATAGAGTAGCACCATTATTTAGTTTATGGCTAATAATGAAGAAAATACATCAATTTAACACAGTTATCAAAGGAACAATAAAAAAATTATGTGGCCAAGTCCAAGGGTAATCTGGCAATAAATCAAGTGGGGATGAACCTCAAAATCTAGATTTTTATGAAGTTGTTGCTTTTATGGTTTTTCTTCATAACTTTTAATTATCACCCAAGTATAAATTGATTCATTAAAACGTGGCTTATGAAAACGAGATGTAATGCACTTTAAGTGGACGGCAAGTATCAAAAGGGTAATAATATTGTTTTGACCCTGATTATGGTTAAGGACTTAAGCTGGAGGGCGCTGATGGAGTTGTATTGGTGGTTATAAATGCATTAAAATTATTTATTTAAATTTAATCATGCTACATCAACTTTTTGTGTAAAAAGCGCCTGTCACGTGTCATTTAGTTTACTTTTCATAATATTTTTTATAACTGGCATATCAAAAAAATATTACTCTATTTCCAGAATTTAATGAAAAATACAATCGTAAATTTCGCAAATTATTTTGTAAATGGACTCGTAAAGTCAATTAATTCTTATGACAGCTTTTAAAGAACGGTAAATAGTAGACATAGTCATGTCATAACGCAAATCCTCGTGTACACGTGGTTTTGTTATTGTGTTTGCTCTGCTGTCGCCATCTCCTGCAAGCAACCGAATAACGGATTAACTTGAACCAGCTTCTCGTTTTGGTGAAAGATGGTGTAAATCACAAAATTGATTTCTCCCATTGAAATATAATACGAATCCAAAATAGGTAAACATTTAGGCAAACACAAACATAGAACAAAGGAAAAAATACTAAAACACTTGAGTAAAAGCATCCAAACATATTGTGTATGTGGATATTTATGTTGTTGTATTTATGAACTGAATGGGTTGCTCCAAAACTTTAAAGTTATTTATCGAACACAAGTCTGATTTTTAACTAGGATTATCTCATTTACTCCTGGTTTTATGTAACCCTTTCTGTCTGAGAGATGACTAATTGCCTAAAAAGTAAAAGTATTAGAAATTTTCAAGTATTATAAGCAATTAGCATCAAGGTATGTAAAAACCATGTAAAAACCGAGTGTCCAGTATGAGTATTGGTCCTGTCAGTGTACATAATTTGTAAGTATTACTCCTTGTTGGAATATTCAATCTTGAACGTTTCCATGACAACAATGTCTATAAGTGCTTATAAAGGATACGACACACACAATAATCTGATTTTGTAAACAACAGTACAGAAACAATTCATGTTACCAAGGAAAAGACTTTCAATCAATCAATAAAAGTAACTTTCCAATCCAGATGTCTATGTAGATGACAAGAAGCCATATTTCACATTATTTTTTAAACCGATATAAGTTTAATTAATTATTATTTTAAATTTTAAAACATTAAATACTAAATTTCTAAAAATATTTTAATTGTTAAAAAATATTGTGTTACATATTATATTCGTTTGCTATTATACTGACGCTTGTCCACCTATATGATGTGCTGCAAAAATCTATTCTCGGTTTCCATACCATCGGAATTCATAATGACAGCTGAAAATGTGTTGAACCTAAGCCTCTCGGTACATGTATGCATGAAACTATGTAACAAAGAAGCTCGGGAAGACTAAGCAGACAGCATCCTCCTCCGGACCGCAGATAGACGGTGGATGTGGAGCATTCACACATCTTTCAATTTCCATGCACTATATACTATATACGAGTTTACTAAACACGCGGGGAGGGCGAAGAGATACGAAAAAAGACGAGAGCATGGGAGTTACCATGGTTTCTCCGCCATTTCCTGGAACTTTACACAACGTTTTTTGTTCGAGTCTTTCTGGGAGTCTTTCTCTTCTTTCATATGATCATCTCTTTCTCCTTCTGTTCTCCCACACTTTCACACAAGTTTTTAGTAAACTTTTGTGGATAAGACTTACATACCTTTACAACAGCACACACATACACACGCTTAAACACAGCTATCAGCTCTATGACATGTCATGTTGCTCTGTCTATGTCGTCGTTTATAAATGAGCCACTTTCTGTGCCGCACGGCATCATGCGAATACCAAGCAGTACACAATACACAGTCAAAACTGTGAGGACGACATAAATTTTTCAGTTGTGGGAAGGCAGAATGGAGATGGCCAACTCGAGAACTGAAGGAAGAAAGGAAAGGCAAACATTTCTTATTACACTGCATTCCATATCATCCGAAAAGAATTCTCCTATTCATTCTGAGCAGCACATATTGCATAAAAATCTGAAAGAAAACTGTACAATAACAGAAAAAACCACGCTCACAACAATACTTCATCCCATAAGTCTATACACCTTTAAAAATGCCAGTACATGATCCTAAAAATTTTCTTTATTATTGCAGGAATTTCTTATTTCTATTCAACATCAGATTATTAGAAATATTTTGCTACAAGATAATAATAACAGATCACAAACAAAATTGTATACAAATGTACTTAATTCATAATTTGTATATAAATGTTTGTCTTGTCAACTTGTTGAAATATTCTAAAAGCGACAGTTTGCCTTGCAAAAAAAGTTTTAAAAACATTCAGTTATATGATAATATATAATTTTTATTTAACTCTTTCGTCTAACTAAAAGATTTAAAACATATCCGGTAAGAAAATATTTTCATATACAAGCCTATATTTATACCCATTATTTTCCAACTTCACAAAAAGAACAGATACAATCGAGCGGGCAGCTACCAGTACAAGATGACCTCTCAATCCATAAATTTGAACTTTTATCTTTCTGAAAGTTGTGAAAAACAGAATTCGTTGAATAGTTTATTTATGGCCTGGGCCTGATCTGCCGGGATTGACAGTTCTAAATATACGTTTCGTACTGAAGTACTTCAACTTTCTTTAATAGTTTTATTTTTGGTGAGCTTTGATTGCCAAATAATTCCACAAAATAACATTATTAGTAGTGAATGCAAATTAATTTGACTATAAATTAATGAATAAACTACACATGCTACGCGCTATTTCATAACTTTTAAAGCTAATTGAAACTATCTACAGCAAACTTGTTGTTTTCTGCTTTGTTTAACCGTGAACTTGTTTTTGTATATTATAATAGGTAGGGATATAGAAATGCGTGGAAAATGATATATGTGAAGATGTCAAGAATGTGAAGGTACACGCAGAAAAGTAAAGAAAATAATGTTTTTATTTGACGGATATGAATTTATTATATTGGTGCCTTGTAGCGGGAGTACGAGAGACGATATGAAAAGGAAAATTGAAATAATAACATGAATCACAGGAAAATGTTAGGAAAAGGTGGGAAAGCTAGAAAATTGCCAATAGAAAAAGAAAGGAACTTGAAGGAAAGCAGCATGGAGTTGGTTTATTTATGCAACTGTAGCTGCTGGTAAAAATGTTTTCTTTTCAACAGCGGTTTTCTGGTAACAGCGGCTATAAAAAACTTGTGCAGCTCTATGTATTATGTAGTTGTCTTTTGTAAAAATGTAAAGAGATGCAGGTATTCATAAACTACTTTGTCTCCAAATTTCCATTTACAATAATTGTGAGTGAGCACAATCAAGACAACAACGATTTAATAACATATGGAAAGATATGATTGCCATTACAATAAGCTCTTGTTCTTTCAGCAACTCTTGCAAAACGAAATTGTTTCAAATTCATTCAATATTTTCTAATCCGAACATTTGGTTTCATGAATTCTTCCAATATCATTTTTCATTCATGCTTCAGGAAGAAAATTCATAACCGTTCTAGAAAAAAAGTTTGTGCTCACAAACATACCGACTACAGACATCATTCATGTTTACCATCCCTCCTCTTTTTATTACCTTTTGTATTGAAAAAGCTGGAACTCATAAAATATTATATGGATTATGCACATTGATTTTATTTTCCCGTTGTTTCTCCACATTGCCATTGCTGACAGCAGGAATCTGAAATCATGAACTTGAGAACATGGACACGTTTACATTTACTGGCTTTTTGAATTGTTTGTTCCAAAAATTCCAATGTTTTGTTTATTTTAATTCAGATTTGTCACTCTCAGGATGAGCAGAAAACCACTTTATACAAATGTCACCTGTAATAAAATACTTCTGCGTATATCTTTGGTTGGAGAAAGGTATTCTGCAGCAAGTAGCAAGGAATAATCCATATGAAAAATATTTCGTTCTCTGGTTCCATCCTTACGAGCGTCATTCAAGCGTCATGCATATCTAGAAAGCACACACATTTCCTTGGAGGTAGGTGGTCGGTTACTGATATCCATGATGATGGCGATGACATGTCAACCCACACTCTTTTCCGATTACTCTCCATCGTGTGAGTTGACAGTGTATTTCTACGCATTATCATTAATCTTCATCGTGATGTCATTGAACTCATTAAATAATAAATTTGTGTATATTATATAATCCCGGCTGTATTGCTCAACTTTTCGATTTGGAATTTATGCTGGGATTTTGTGTTACAGTTTTGCTTTGCAAGCTAAATAAGCTAATATTGATTGAGACAGAAAGTTAACAAAAGTTGAATGTTAAAAATATTTTTTAGAATACTTGCATTCACTAAAAAAGAAGATTTTAGACCCTAGTAAATACTAGTCGAAGACCTTATTTTAATGACAAATTAAGGCAACATATGACATATATAGACATTTAACCTGGCCATAGAGGGACAAACGAGGGGCCTTGCTGTTATCACATTAATTCCCTTTCATTCGAAGACTTACTTAAATTTGAATTCAAGCTGGCGTTTGTGCTTTCAATAATTATAATATTCATACACTCTTGCATACGATTACGATACGCACCACAAATGGTAGCAAAGGTTCAGTAAGTATTCTAAAGTGACCAATCTCCTTCCAAAATTCTACATTCAACACCTGTAGAAGCTTTCCAGTCCACACCATGTCTTTTCCATGACCATTCTGAACAATAACAGCGCAAGGGTTACTTCCAATGCATCCTCAATTAGAAAATATTTTGAGAGTTTAAGCAAACGAGCATCGCGAACAGTCATCTAACCTACTTCCTGAAACAAGCGCTGCAAAATTAGCACGTTTTGTACTTTATGGAATGCCAGCAAACCGACAGTATTTCTATACTTTGTTAAAGGATAAATGCTCACTTAAAAATGACTTAGATGGATATTCAGTGGCAGGGTTAACAGCATTTTCAACTAAGGTAGTTGGTTAAAAATAGTAACGGTAGGTATTATATTTGTTTTACCGACTCCAATGTACTCATTCTTCTCAATATTTTTTCTCAACCATATTTCTTATTCTTTTGAGACAAAAACGAAACTGTTTTACAGAGAAAATTATATATTAGCAAAGCAACTGTATATGTAAGCACAAATGTGATAAAACAACATCGCAATGGACATTCAAAAAGAACCTGTCCTGTCTCTTTTCTTCTTAGATTTACTACTAGTGCACAATGTACCTTTTACCAGGACGCATTCCAACCAAGCAACTTTATGTAGCTATCTTTTTGAAATATAAAAAGAAAGCACTTTTGCAAGAAGAGAAAGAAATAGTGGCACAGAAGAGTCATAAACACTTGTCCACATCACACCAGCGTGTGTAGTGGTGTGGAGCGCTGGAAACAAGTATTTCATTTTCATTCTCATTGTGTAGCTATATAAGATTACTGCAACCATTTTTTACAAAACGTACATGATACAGCAAGTACTATTGCTGAAATACCACAGTCATTTCTTAGCCGAGTTTTAGATTATTCCTTTCCTTCGTCGTACAAATGCTTTCCACAAATAGGAAGGAAAAGCAAAAGAGCAGAAAGCAAGGAATAATGATACGGATAGGACATTGTGTGCTTCTTTTTCTTGCTTTCTAATTCTTAGACTTCACTCTCGACTCTTTCTTTCTTTCACTCTCAGCGTTGCTTTACGCTCGTGTTGCTTCTGCTGTTACCAAAAGACCTAAATCTGTCTATCTTTGTTTTTAACTTCACCAAGAAATATTAATGTTAGTAGGCACGGGTTTTTAATTGAATGCGGCTACAAAATTACTGAAGTTTTCAAATAAAGATATAGGTGTAACGAGTTGATGGATGGGAACGGGATGCAAAATAAAATTATTAATTTTTAAACTGCAGTTAAAATACGAAATAGTGTACTTTTGTATCAATATCTGAACATACTATTCTAATCCATATGTTTCACAAAAGATCTTGTCAAGTACATATATTTAATTTAATGTTATTAATCCAAAGCTTGACAATAACTTGATAGATGAAAAAAATTCGTCATTTTGCTCCTGGCTATGTAATGTGTTTTTTAGTCACTGCCATAAACACACCACTAATTAACCGATGTTTTTTTATTCAGTATTTTCCATCTTTTCATTAGATTTGGCAAATGCAAGACAGAGCACACGATTTGCGATACATGCTGCTACTTCTTTTGCTAATATTTTAAGGAAAGTTAAGTTTTATTCATTATGAAAATCAACGTTTTTTCGAATACCGTCAATTTTTTAAACGATATTACTTTGCTTATAAACTTTACTGTATAGCAGACTGAAGGTATTACTTATCTTTCTATTTTCTATCAACTGGTAGAAGCTGTTAGGAGATTTTGATGATTTTGGTATTGTTTGGTATATTAACATTTTCAAACTGTAAACCAGAAATGAGAACTAAATATATATAAATAATATGATCTTGCAAATTACAATAAATATGGTTTTCTGTTGTAGAATTGGGATCATTCATAAAAAGGACACGCTCTGCTTTCTGAAACAAATCTTAAGGTTTCAAATAATTTTCATACTGAAATATGTTGACTTATTGTGAATATGAAAAGTACTGCATTTATATCTTTTCAATCATGTTTTCACTAAAAATTATCAAAGAAACACTTTAAAATATACTGTGTGACTCCATTAACCGATAATAAAAATATATAATTTATATTACAAACAATGTGACCGAATGCAATTATGACAGTTTTCACGGAACCGAATTAAACACTTCATAATATTGTATGTTCACGCTTTATCGTTAATCGGTGCAACTCCAGATATATAATACAACAAGGAACTATTCAAATTATGCATATAAACTTAATAAATATATATGTTTACTATCACTTCTATGTTGGCTGATTTTCAGTTTGGCTAAATAGACAATTGAAGTAACAAAACCTACAAGTCACGAAGTAAAAATATTGTATTCGTTCAAGAGATATTCACTCAGTTCAAATATTCATGCAATACTTTCTCTGAACATGAAGTGGCCTAAGTCTTTCATAAATTTTCAGTTTAGTGCTTTTCCAGATTATTAAAATTATTACTCTTTATACTAACGTAAAACATGACTCATGGAAGTTCAAATTGTGCATGTAAAATGTCGTTTATCTTGACAAATATAATATATACTAGGCCAACAAAGTAGTCAACGTAGTTTAGCAATTGTAGCAATTACGTATATATGTTCTGGAATTCTGGATTGTAGTTTACAATAGACTCTACATATGTGCTAAAGTACTATGAAATATATCTAGAGCACAAAGTTCTATATATACAGCATTGTTTACATGGATGTGCATGCACATATTTAAAAGCTGATGAGCACAATACTTGTGTATAGAGATGATGGTCCGTATTTATACACAGAGACTGTTACCACTGGAAACACCGGTACCAAGAGCCAGTTTCTGTTTGGACGAGATGCTGCTGCTGCTTTCTTAAACGAATCTACAGTCTGTGAAAGCAGAATGTCGATCTGTTGTAGTAGCAGAAACTTACTACTTTCCGCTCTCTCCCTATCTTTCTCCTCTACAACAATCCTGATCCTATTGTGGCACTGGATGGCGATGCTTTTCCAGGTTAACTCAAATATGCATGGGAATAGTTGAAGGGAATGGAGAATGCTAACACATTCTGTGTTTATATTTTTTTATACATTTTTTGTCGATAAGTATAGGTTGTAGGCATGTGGGATTATATCTTAAAATCATTACTCTTTACTTAAGCATATTGTTT
>JAQFYG010000895.1:0-23052 GCA_034694325.1 Entomobrya corticalis
TGGAAAGTTTGTGTCACCGTATTGTATGAGTCACTACGTATCCGATATTCGCTTCTATGGGTTACACCCGTCTCGTTATTCATACGTTGGGTTATTGCTTGCATATATTGTACTAAAAGTTAAATGGTACAAATAAGCTATAACTGTGGTAGCTATATTCGGTATTTTAATCTTTTGTTTTACAAAATTTATGATTATAGTAAAATGAGCTATTCATGCATCATATCGTTTATCTCTTATCACTTTCGCTCTCACTTACGCCGGTTTTTCTATCAGTCTGGTAAAAAAAATCTTAAATCATAGTTCCTCACTATTATAGTAAAAGATCAAGTCACAAAATAAGGTACTTTGAGTACATGTTCAATGTTACTTCATATTTACTGTTTTCTTTACTACTTACTAAATAAGATAAGAAAACATTACTCATAAAGCATATAGTGTAGCTAGCAGCCTACCACAAACTTGGTTTTGTTTTTATGTCTTGATAAAGTTGGGGGACGCGTTCATTCTAAGTTTTTTCTGAATTTATGGTTCATTCTGAGAATTTTCTATTCGTGCTTAAATTAGTACTTTGAGAGATTACTGAAATCGTATTGTGTTGTTCAGTTGATCTCTGGACCTGGACCGACCAGATATTATGTCAGTTAAAATGTAAAACTATCGTTTTTGTCATCATCATGTGGTAGAAGAAGCACAAGTGAATTTTTATGACTTGATGGTTTCTCAGTTTGAAGAATCTCTTGAGGAGATGCAGATGTAGGATCTCGTTGTGATAACTTTGAGGGACAGTAGTACACATTTTTTGTAAGAAAATGTCAATCTCATCGTGTGAATAAATTATTTGGGAGATTTCATAATGCGGGCAGTAAAGAGAATTAAACGTAGATTAACAATTAGTTTTAAAAAACCGGTTCAATGGAGCGAAAACGATCACGAGGATAAATTGGATAACAGTATTAAGGTTTGTAACAAAACTTATTTATTTTAAAAATTTTTTGCTTGTAAACAGCATCAAAGGAAATATCGATCTCTGGTACAACAATGAGCTTTGTGGCAGGTAGAAAAACGCATTTGATATAGTTTGTGTGTTTCGTCCGTCACCAAAACATGAATGCTTTCGATCGCTTACAATACTATGAAAACTTTTACGATAGCTTTTGTTCCGAGTTTGCCATACCACGTGCTCACACCTCTCACTCTGATTACTCTCGTCCATCAAGCGCTCACAACCATTACAGTAAAAACAATCATCAAAGATTTAACGGAAGAAACGATAACAATGGAAAGTTTTCCAACAATGTCTACTACTTTGACACCTTTTCTGACGCATTCGCAACGCCACAACAAGAAGAGGATCAAAGTCATCACATAAAGCATTTTCCTTTCAATTCTTTGAATAGCACTCCACACTTCTACCACGAGTATAGTAGAAATAATCCTTTAAACGAATTAAATGAATTCGTTCCTCATCAGCAGGATCACACACTTGACTTAAACCAACCATATTGTTCACTCGCTTTACTTCAAGCACCACTACTACTAAAAACGAGAGGACCTACTCCGCCACCAAAACCCCTGAAACTTAAACAAATTCAGGATTATCATCCTCCGCCACCTCCTCCAGCAGACGATTACTCTCCGTCAATTCCAGACTTTTTTCAAGAAATGGATTCAACCAGCAGACACTTGATGGCTATTCCAAATGCTGCTGATCTGGACTTTGGATCAGGTGGAGTTGGTCGATACTTTCACCAGTCATTTGAAAGTATTGCAAGTTGCCCCGTACCACCTCCACCGAAATGCATACAAGCGCCTACTAGTCGCCACATGTCGGTAGAACGTATGCTTCCATACAAAACGACATATGATAATTCCACTAATCTTGGACGTGGTGACCAGAATCAGCATCAAAAATTTTCCCGATCCCAGCACCAACATCATCATGATAGGAGAAGCGAACCCATGTCACTCTCTGATTTTCTCAAGCTAACTTCCAACACAGTATTCAAAAAGCCCCCTTTCGGTAATAAGAAACAAAGCTCACCTTCACTTTTGCCGTGTGGTCATTTAAATAACGGAAGTGAAAATGCCACAAGTAGTGCCAGTCCAACCCCATCACTTTCTTCTACCGGTGAAGGAGATCCAGCCAGGGGAAACGGTGATGGAAGTCGACATAGTGTACTTACATTTCGAAAGAAATGCGGTGTTACAAAGAGACGGAAAAAGATTGATGAGTCATTATTTGAACCAACGAGAAGCGCTATAGGCAGCATTGAATTGCTAACCACATCAAGTCAAAACAATAAGAGTGCGAAAAACAGTGGCAGCAACCACCAGAACAACAGCGCAAACAGTGTTTATCCTTTCAATGATAACTGCAGTACCAGTCACAACGCCATCATTGCAGCTGACTCATCTCACTATTCAATTACAAACGCTGCAGCCGCTCCCTCTCCAACCCATTCCATTATGATGATGGCAGAGACAAATCATGATACAGACTTTGAGTTGGATCCTCTTCCAGAAAAGGATTGTGATGACGTTTTAGATTTCAGTTGGACTTTATCTCCAGTAACAGCATCAGATGAAGTGGAGGCTGATAACGGTGGTGGCAAAAAGCAAAGTAGACGGAAACCGAGCAATTCCTCCACAACTGGAGGAAATGCTCGGCCGTCATCTCGTTGCTCACTCATCATCAATTCACTCATGGGTCATCTAAGTGGTCTCACAAAAACCACTCAAGACCAACCACATGAGAATCACCATCAGTATTCCACTACCAATGATAACAGTAACAATAACAATAATTTTGCTCATCTACTCGATCATCGTCATAATCATCATGATGACCATCATCATCAGAATCCACAAGAAGAGTATGACGACCATCATCATGACCATAATCCTCCCAGTTCAAAAAAGTTTGATCGTGATGGGAAAGCGAATAAAAAGAAAGGCAAAGAGAAACGGACCTCTTCCATTTCCGATAGTTTTACTGCGGTCACCAGCAATAATAATAGTCATAATAATCATGTAAACCCACGATCACGAGGAGACCTCCACCCAAATGGTAACGACTATAGTGAAGAAGGCAGTCAGCTGAAACAGCGTAATAAGAGGGATCAGCACCAACAGCGTCTTAGTTCCAGCTCAGATATGCTTTTGATGACGACAAAGTCGGGAATGTCTTCTTCAGTAAAAGAAAATACCCACCACTACCCCCAACGTTACCAAAATCGACGGAACACTACCGCTTCCTTCCCGCTAATACCACAGGAGACTGATGCGCAGTTACATTTTATGGAAAGTTCTGCAACAGCAAATATTCGGAGGCGACCTAGATCTATAGCTGCATTTAATTTGGATATTGATGCAATCTTGCCTTTTGATGATGACCATCAGCAGCATGAACCTAGGAAAAATACATCATATTATGAGGGCCATCATGGAAGTAAATACGGAAAGAATGTTAATTTTGCTCATAACAATAACGAAAATGGAACACATTTTGCAAGACATCATCAAACTCAAGATGACTCATTTCCTGGTCTTGGCAATGTGATCGGCTGTATTCCTCGAGTTTCCTTATCAAACTTGAAGACAAAACATGAATTAGTACAACAGCAACAACAACAACATAGATATGACGCATTCAATCATCATCAACGCCAAGTAATCAAACCTGAATTTGTCATAGGAGGGACCAATACAACTGGCTGTAATAATTCACACCATCATCATCAGCATTCTGCTGACCAACACCATCAAACTTTCCAGGAATCTAATGCAACTGATTTGTGTAGTAATAATAACTCAATGTTTATGACACCAGCGGCAGAGGTGACCCAACGAGCTCAGCAACGACAACGAACTTGCAGTGGGCTTTTTTGCGCTGATGACGACTGTAGTGATGTTGATAAATACGATAGATACTATGGCCAATACAGTCTAACAGGTCTCAATATTCCCATGCTGGCTTCAGCCTCTTCCTCGTCAACCACTCAACCGCAAAATAATATTCTAACCGCAGCGAAATCAGCCGAGGAACTTGTTCTCGACAGATACTACGCTCATTGTAACAAAATAGTAAGAAGCAAACATCCACCATCTCTTCCCCAACCACAACTTGGGAAGGACAGTAAAAAGCAAACAAAGAAAAACAAATGCAGTAGCAGCATTTTTAGCAAAGGAAAGAGAACGTATTCTCTACCTGAAAAAATCTGGAAGAATGTGAGTCTCCCTCTAATTAGTTCAGCAAATAACAGCAATAACAATAACAGTAAAAGCTCACTATTGTGTGACCACCACAAAGCGAAGCAAATTGAAGAATGTTTCTACTGTATAAACGAAGCTCAGCAACGAACGCCTTTTAATCAGCACAAATCAAGTGCAACCCCTGGAAAATCTTGTGGAAGAAGACGAAGGAAAACGATAGATTCACTGTTTCAATTGGAAACACCAAATGAATCCTACAATCATCACCACCATCATCATCTTGGCAGAAATGCTCATGTACGTGACTTGCTGAGTAATTCGAAAGGACAAAGATCAGCAGAAGAAGAACATGAGAGAAAAGGACGAGTGATTAAATTGAAGAAACTTCCATTCGGTGGTGTTGGCAGTAATCACGTTAGCACTGAACAAAAAGATAAAAACATGAAGAAATTTTTTCACCAGAAACAAACCAGCCTATCAGATCAAGAGGCGATTGGAGAGTTATCTTCATCGTCATTGTCGACATTGTATACCACAACGGCTGCCGTTTCTGTTCATAATCATAACAATAGCCACCGTCTTAACAGTGGCGCATTATTGAAGAAAAATAAAAAACAGAGAAAACATAGCAGTGGATGTTTGAATAATAGTTTGACTTCAACTAGTGAAGATGATTCATGTGATGAGGATCAAGGTCGAAGAACTGCAACTACAGTAGCAGCAACGTCACTAAAAGGAATGGGAGTGAATTCCAGAAGAAAAAGTTTATCGTATGATAATTTCATTAGAGCAGAAGCAGTTGATGATGATGATTATGACACTGACGTGGGCCAAGGCCAATTGACTGTAAAAGTGAAAACATCAGCCCTTAGCAAAGCTAATAATAATAATAGAATTTCTGCAGCAGGTGAATTGAGAAGAAGATATTTTAGTAGCAATGGTGGCAGTAACCGTAATCATAACAGTTTTGGTGCAAGGGTACCACGGGCATCATCATCAATAATAAATGGATGTGAACCTAAAGATGATGATAACGACGGTGAGGAGGAGAATGACGGCGTCATTCAAGTGAAATCCTCCAGAGAAAATACAACTGTTCACCTGAGCAAAGTGAAAAGAAATAAAAGTGGGAGAGGTGGAGGAGACATTATCTCAGAAGTAGCCATGAATCCGATTATTAGTACAGCGAATGAAGATGTGATAATTGAAGATAGTAGTGGTAGCAGTACCATCAGTAGTCTTCCCACGTCTCCAACATCATCTTCTTTTCGACATTGCCGAGATCCTGACCATATCATTGACGTGGCAAAGGAAAAGGAGAAAGAGAAAAAGACTGGTGGTGGGAACACTAAGAATCGGGTCAAGTGGACATTCCTCACGAGTGGATTAGCCAAAGCCACTAGGAAGCTTAGTAGTGGAAGTAGTCGGAGTAGTCTTAGCAGTTTTACAACAAGTAGCGACTCTGGTGCCAGTAGTCGAAGCACTGGTAGTAGTAGTCACAGTTCCAAGAAAGAATCCTCAGAAAATACAAGTACTTCTAGCAGCTGTGCAAGTAGCGGGATTGAAGTTGGAAGAAAAAGTGCAAAGAGCAAGTCCTTATCTTCTTCAAATGTCCTCAAGACGACAATTGTACAGAAACATGGTGGTGGCAGAAATGAAGATGCAGATGATATTGTGAATGATGATGCGTTGAAAGGGAAAGTTAAAACAAGTAGTAAGCCAAGCCATGTGAAAGGCACAGATACAAAAAGGAGAAACACGGCTGAGGTGTTTTTTCACGACGGCACTGGAAAAACTCGCATTAGCACTTCCAATGCCACATCTTTGGCCTTTCCTCACCAGCAACAGCAAAGAAGTAATAGCTCGATACTAGCAGTGCCTAATAGAACTGCTAGTTTAAGACGAAGGCCCAGTTACAACACCAAAAGATTGCGGCCTTTTACAGCACAGCCAGCACCAGCATCTTCAATACGCAAGAAACCAATGTCGCTAGGACAAGCTGACGTGATTTCCTCCACAACAGCTCCTGCAGTTTTTCTTAGGAAACCGGTGAGATTTCCCCATTTGACGAGAGTAGTTAGTGCACCAGTCGACTCCAAATCATTAAATAGAAACAACGGGATTTTCAGTGCTTTCTCCAATACGTCCTGTAATAGTTGCGGCTCAGGCAGTAATAAGAGCAGTACAAGCGGTTACACAAGCAATGTTTCAAGACGAACATCCAAATTTCTAAAATCTTTCCGTAAACGCTGGGCCAAGAAAAATAATAAAGTGGCAGATGGGGACGAGGAGGATGCGGCATGTCGTTCCAACAAACAAAACAAAGACGACGACGATGAAAATGATGATGATGGCGATGATGTAAAAGATGATGATAATACCAAGAATGATAATAATCACTGTCATTATCAAGCTCATCATGAGAAAGCTCCAAAAAACGACACAGCGACAACTCCTTTCAGTGGTGCCGTTAATAGGCTTAGTCTACTGAGGAGAAAGCAAAGAAATACGATTCGCGCTTCAAAGCACGCCGTATTTTCCACTTTTTACATTGGCCCTGCTATCAAGGATCCCATGGAAGAAGAGAAAATTTACGTGACAAAGGATTTTGACGACGTCACTCTGGATTTGCAGAGTGGCGAAGTTAAGAAAACTTGCGACGGGACCATACTTTTTACCGCTGATCCACTCTGCTTTGCCGCAAAAAACAAGCTGAAAAAGAAGAGTAAAAAGTTAAAGCTGAAAATGGAAAAGCAAATAATGGGAAAACGACAGGAAGAGAAACAGAAAAAGCTGGAGAAAGTACACGAAAAGAAAACTAGCAAGGATGACAAGAAGAATGGAAAGAGTATAAGTGGTAGCAACGGTAATCTCAACAGCCGAGAGAAAAGTAGAGGTGGTGGTAGTGGTGGGCAGATGGATTCTAACAAAAAGAATAATAATGCTATTAGTCATGTTCATCAAATGAGAAAAGGTAGAAAGAATGAAAGTGATGACGACGATGATGATCAGGAGGAAACGGTAGTGATTAACAGTTCTCGTAAAAGTCGTGATAATGCTAATTCTGCTGAGTGTAATAATAACAATACCAAGAAGAAAAACAGTAAAGGGGAATCCTATTATCCCCAGAAGAAAGGGGGCGATGATAACAGAGAGAGAAAGGGAAATGAAGGAAGAATAGGAAAAAGTTGTGGTCCTACGACTGCGATGATGATGACGGTGGCGACAAGTGCTCCTTCTGGAAAAAGTCACCGAGTTAGTGTTGGTACTACTGGGCTAATTAAAAGAATTTCCAAGGAATTCCTTGTTGGAGGAGGAACTAGTGGAAAGGTTTGCTTACTTTTTAGATAAAATTTAGATAATTTAGGAGGGTGAAATAATCATTGGAAAATGTTGAAACTTGGGTTCAGATTGTTCTGCGAATATGTAAAAATGTTACGCAATTTAAACATATTTTTAATAATATAAGGTACAGTATCGGTGGAATAAGTGTCCCTGGCACATCACATTTGGTAGCTTCAGTTTGTTTTTCGGATGAGAATGTTTGCGCTTCCTTTATCTCTTGCGTACGAATCCATCCATCAAGTTCTTGGAAACAGTTTGTAGTAAACTCTTGTTGGGTATGTACTTGTTTACTCATTCTAAATATGTTGTAACGTTTTCCCTAGATTTTGTTTAAAAACAGTTTCATATCCGCCCCATAAAAACGCTGCAACATCTTGCTCCTTTTATTTTATGACATGTATCATGCAGACGTTTTTGCAACATCTAAAGTTTCTATTTTTGTACGGGATTTTGCAATGTACTATGTTGTTGTTGTGTATGTACTTTTGGATGACTGCATTTTTGGCAAACAAGTCACGTTTTTTATATTATGAAACCAAAAGTCAGCTTCAATTACCATTGTGGCCTCATGTTTCGTCCAAAAATTAAATCACTTTCACTATCGTTATTCTTAGTTGAACAGAGTTCCTGTGATGTTCTTGGGAAAATAGGATAGTTAGATTTTAAATTTAATTCAAACTAACCGTCGTCAATTCGTAAAATCTCTGTTCGTATTCTGAGTCTGAGTGAGCTATATGCATTTAGTAGTCCGTATTCTTTCCAGATTTTATTCCAAAATAAATGGCGGCTTATTTTTCATACTTTAGCATTGAGACAGTCACATCTCCCACATCATCATCCCATATTATTTGTACGTATTATCCCTGGGAAAAGTGGCAGTCATGAGTGGGGCACGAGCAGAATGGGAAATGAGCAAAAAAATAGAACGTTTGGTGCAGAGATAACATGTAGAGCAGTGAAGCCATTTTTGTCATTTACAACGGAGACAAGTAGAAAGATACGGTTAGTACAGTGTGGTATGAAAATACATGCCCAAAAGTGTCTCTACAGTTTTGGCTGGTAGCAGAGTCCCGTCTGGAATTGATGAGAAATGACATTATCTCTTACGCTGATGGCAATAAATCAGCTCGTTTTTCTTTCCATCTCGTCGGAGAACAACACGATCAAGTGGAAAAGAGGAAGCTCTGAAATAGTACGTAGACACTCTCACATCATGAAACTGTACTCTGCCTATACCTTCATTTTGTAGAATCATTGCGCGTTTTGTTCGCTGACAATAATGTGACATTGTTATTATTACTTTTTTATGCCATTAGCACTATCACTGTTTTACCGTTGTTCAAACGCTAGAGTATCTTGTCTGAATGGTTGACGGTAGTGCTTTGTTTTTTATCGTATTAATTAAGTGGTTTCCTCCTGTGGATTTCCTTTTTTCATTCTTGCTGCTGCTGACTCAACTCGACTACTGCGTACTACTCCATTTTATTATGAAGAGGGATTACACTATATTTTCACCTTTTTCCAAATAATATTCATATGGTCTACCGGTTACCGGTTACCGGTCGGTGGTCTTAGGTTTTCTGAATAATGGCTGGCGCATCAAGCGTTAACTTTTACCTCATCGCTGTAGTCTTTTGCCATAAATCCCACTTGATAATATCACGTATTATATGAGACTGATATTATATTTTGTTTCTCACCAGCCTTTCGTCATCTTAATAATAATAATGATGACGCGATTCCAAAAAATATTTCCCGGTCTTTATTATGTGATACTTCAAAATAACACGCGTGGTCACGGTAGATGATTTTTTGTCTACTTTCTCCCGTCAAAAAAG
Source organism: Entomobrya corticalis (assembly GCA_034694325.1). Taxonomy (NCBI): domain Eukaryota; kingdom Metazoa; phylum Arthropoda; class Collembola; order Entomobryomorpha; family Entomobryidae; genus Entomobrya; species Entomobrya corticalis. The sequence continues at coordinate 9,399 of JAQFYG010000895.1, forward strand.
GATAGAATAGTATTCATAGTCAAAGCATTTCCGTTTCAAGTCACCCCAAAATGTTTCAAAGCATTTGTGGCTACCCATTTTCCCTTTAATTGCCCTTTGTCCTAATGCAATATCTTGTGTTTAATATTAAAAGGTAAATTAAGTCTTTCTGCTTCACGACAATAACAATTGTATTAAATCTAAAGGAGATACGAAGCAAGTAATAAATGAGGAAACCCTCAAAGCAAGATGTCATTATACAGGCTTAAATGTTACGGCGGTATCGCAAAGACAACGACAAACGATGAAGATGATCATCATCATGATCATATCTTGTTCTGCTTGCTACTTTCTTTTTTTATTATTTCTGTTTTCTGAGAAGTTTTTTCCCCCAAGAAGCCCACAAGTAGTTAAGTCTTTAAAAGATATATAATCAAATAAGACAAGACACAGAACATCGAATAGCAGCGTCATAAGATGCTAAACATTTCCAGATAGCATCTAATAGAAGATATTGTAATATATTTATACAGTTACTGGTGTAGTTCACTGTCTCGTTTTTTTGTTGATGTTCTTCGTTCTCCCCTTTCCCTGTATTTCTTTCCTGGGAACAAGAAATTATCAAGGGAAACCTTGACTAGTCCCAAAATGAAAAAAATTGAAGAAATCTCATAAAAAGACTTTCTTGAAGACTTTTTTCTATACTTAGAAAAAAATAACTTGTCGTTTGTCATATGTCCTTTTCCTGTGATTGTGACCAGCCACGGCACAGTAAAAGCATCATCAGGAGATTGGATATAGACTATAGGTATATATCCTATTCTTTATTCTTTTCTCTTGAAATCAGTCAAGCAAAAATTGTCTAAGAGAAAAAAGGAAAAGTAGAGGCTAAACCGGAACTGAAAATGCAGTGCAGCAGGAACTTGATAATAATATGCTGTATATTCGCAAGCAAAAGTATATAAACACAGATGAACTATCCTAAATTGTGCTATGGCTTGAAGCTGTTTTTGTTACGAGTAAGTAGGAAAAAAGAAGAAGCACTTCATTTTTTTCCAAGAAGAGACAGAAAATAAGAAAAAAGGGAAACAGTTCACAGGAGAGTCGTATTTACTATTAAGATATTTTGTTGATGTCTCGTTTATTTTCTTTCCTTGCTCTTCTTGAGCCATGATGATGAGCCAGCAGCACACGAAAGCACTTTTTTTCTACTCATATTTAACGGACCATGGAAAAACCTGTATTAAGAGGTAAAACGGTTGTTGTGCGTCTGTCGCTGCTGCCTGCTTACTTACATTTTCTCTTTTATTTCATTGTTGTGCAGCATTTGTAGCCCGAGGTCCGGTATTACTCTGGATAAAAATATTATAAAGTGCAGAGAGAATACAGTATCGACTATAACAAAAAATTAAGCACGACTAAAAAGGAACGGGTAAAAGAATAAAAAAGAAAACGAATCTGCTATTGCTGGAAGGAATGAAAGAGTAAAAAGGTGGAAAACTGATGCCGCTTGTTGTCATTCTTGCTGGTTGTCTTGTTGCGGTTTGTTAGTTTTACATTTAGTCCTGTGAGACGTCTTCCGTTTTGTTTGCTTACTTGTTTAGGATTTTTTAACGAACGAAGATGGTACTAAAAGATGATGTTGATTATATTGTGAGACAAGACAGAATGGAGCAGCAAACGGCGATGGGTGATGATGCTGATGACAAAGCAGAAAACTACTTTACACTAGACTGGTTGCATTCGGCGGTGTGCCATGTGGACAGACAGGATCAGAAGAAGAAAAACTGAAAACGACTTTGATGATCCGGTCGCTTGGTGGGAAAAGGGAATAAAAAAAGGGAAAATACATTATTTAGACATCGCATCGACAGGTTGTGACGCGACAACAAAAGGGAAAGTTGTTGATGATGATCATGTTCAATAAGAAGGGATCGAGATAAGAAAAAAAAGTTTCTTGGCTCTGGTCTCTAGTTGCAGCCGAGACAAATAAGCCAAAACGTGTCTATGGTGGTGTATATGTGGGGTTTTTTTGTAGATGTTTGTTCGCTTCCGTGATTATGAGTACGTACAGGCTTGCTTCCCGAGAGGGTTGTCTTCTTTTTAGTCGTGTAAATTAAGTTATTGTCGGAAAGAAAAACACAATATCGCGGCTTTTTATTGTATTTTTCCTTTCCCATCAGCAGATCAGATCTATCCGGAGAGGTAAACGTATTGTTTAGTTGGTACTTTTTTTGGATTTTATGATAGCTTGTTTGTTGCTACCTTTCATACTTTGAATTGTTTGATTTCTTGACTTGGCTTTTGCTGTCATCCTGTCATTTTATTTCCATCCAATTTTCGAGAACGAGTTTGGATAAACGGAAAAATTAAAGGAATGATGTTTTGGAACACGGAAGGAAATGATATCGGAATCGGAAGCTTTTATCTGCAAACAACTAATCTTCTGTTTTTGTTTTGTTGAAATTGAAAGATGATTATTTTTGCTTGGAATTTGGTGATTTCATTCGCAAATTTTGAAATTTGTTCCATCCAGATATGGCATTAAGCACTACAATTTGGTTGATTTACAAAATACAGTTGCAAGTAGTAATGCTTTGTAACAGTTACACAATTTAGGAAGCCATTATTTTTCGGTGGCAGTATCCGACGTGCATCCGTTACAGGAAGAAAATAGATTGAAATTTTATTGCTGCATCAACGTCATAAACAGGAAAAATGTTTCCCATTTCCGACTGCAGTATGGTAGTAGTGCCCAATCTATGTGCATTTTATGCATTCTTTAAGGAATTGACTCATTTTTGAGCATCATGATTGGGTATAATATGTGCCAACAATATTGCTCAACAATCGAGCTGCAATGTATTTTATGATTTCCATTTTCTCCTTGTTACTAAGCTTTCATTATTGATAGTTTTCCCAACGCGGTTTATTTTCTTGTAGTAGGTAGAAAAATTGTGCCAAACCATAAGTTCTGACGTAATTATTGTGTAGCCATTTATCTGCACTGGTATTAGTGGTATTGTTGATTACTTACTGTGTGATGAGTGGTTATAGCTCTTTTTTCTTTCTCCAACTCAACTTTCTTTTCTTATTCGTCTTTAATATTATCTTTGAGAGTGAGATGAACAACAAAAGTATCGAACTAAGCAAACAACATCATACTTCCCACTCACACCGCAATAAAAAAGCAATCGTCATCAACAAATCAACGAGCCTCGTTTTACTTCAGATTTGTAAAGAAATGGTTGGTTGTATTTAGCTATACTTAATAAAAAAGGCGAGAGGATTTTTCTCTTTTGGTTCATTGGAGAAAGCACCCATTGTGTATAGAAGGTTATTCTGCTGAACTTTAGATTCAATACCAACATGTGTGGATCAACAAACTCCACATCAAATATCCTTTCAACAAACGTACGATTTGACTTTGGCATCTGCAAAGAATGATAACCATGATAATACCTTGATGCCATTATTGCAGAAATACAATGCATTCATTCTTAATACGCACTTCACCTGCTGGCGGTGTCAGTGGAGTGTGAGATTGATCGACGTCTATACTTACACTCCATACTTTGCGCAAAACCGAGATCAAAATTTCATTCACGCTTGTTTTCTATAAGAAAAGCTTTCTTTTCTTTGTCCTTTTTGACCCATGGGGGGAAGCTATATGACTTATGTGGAAATGGCGCTAGTTTTTTCGGTTGCAGTGTTGGCTTTCTAATATTTCTTCTTATTTGTGTCATTTAATTTAGTTGCTTGTTAAATATTGTGCATTACATTTTAATTTTACTAGCTTTCTTCAAAATATTTTGGTTTAAATATGACTTTTATTCAAACACTATCTTGTTTTTGAAACAGAATCAAAGTGCTGATGACATTTCTGGATCGGGTGCTGGGGACGAAAATATTCCTGATACGCCAACAAGAGGTTCCAGCGGGATCCTAGGCAGACTGAGAGACTCCTCCCGCTCTGGTTTCGGCTTTTCCACATCAGGTTCTGGCAATGGTGGTGCTAGCAGTAGGAGCAGTTCAAAGAAGAGAAGTTCTTCCAAACATGACACAGTCAATACTACCGGCGGAGGGTTTGAAGTGTCACAGACCGACTCCCCCTCCTCATCACAAAAAAACCGTAACTCTTTATCGGACTCTATGGGTGCTCGAGGCAATACAGGTACGTGTAACGGAACCTAAACAGACGTCATTGTCATAAGATACGAAAAAGAATAATAAAAAGGAATGAAAAATATATATGTCTATTCAGTTAGTATGCTTGTGGTTTTCCGTTAATAATATGAAAGAAAAGGGAGTCACCAGAAAAGGAAAGTAGAAAAAAAGGTTTTTTGACTTGACTTGGTTTCAGGAGCACCGTCTGCTTGCCAGTTTTTTATCTTTGTAAAAGGGCGAATAAAGAGGAAAATTACGTGTCAGTGGCTTTTATTCAAGTCCCCCATATGTCCAGAAGGCATGTAATTCATACGTCGTGTCTAAGTCTAAAGTTCGTAATGAAGTTAGCGGAAATGTACATATTCTTATTTTTAAAATAGCATGCATAAGATGTACTTACTAAGAAGGGAAAAGAGGACAGAGTTAGAAAACGAGTCTTCAAGTTGAGGTCCCTTTGGAGAGTTGGTAATGAAGTCAGACAAGAAAGAATACTTTCATGTGGATTGTCACAGAAAGTGCGGCGGCACACTCCGCTAGAGACATGAGAATTGCACAGATCACTTTGCTAGTTATCCTTACTATTTGAGTAAAAAGTAAAATATTGTATTAAACCATAGACCAAGACCACTTATTTCTACTTTTCCCTTGAAATTCGTATGCCTACTTTTTTCTTGAAAAGAGCAAATAGACTTTTCTTTTTGAACCGAAGAAATTTGCAGGGAACAAGAGAAATCTTAATGTAATTTGGCACTTCACACACATAGACACACAAGCAAAGGGTCTAGGGTTAAAATGTAAATTAAGTTGACATAAGCTTTATGAATATATATTATACATACGCGTGCATGAGTTCAAAGCATTTGTTTCTTGCAGATTGCCTTTGCCTTAGTGGTGTTCCCTCTATTGTTATATATCTCTTCATCTTCATTAGTATTGCTATCTGTATAAGCCGCAAAGAATAGCAAAAAGAAAATAAAGACGGATAGATCAGAAGGAGAAAGAATATTATGAGAGAAATGAAAGTGAGAAAACGGAAAATTTTCTGACAATGAAGTCAAAACACAGGACTAGCCATTAATTTTGTCTTGTTGAATGAAGTGATACGGTATAAAGGGGAAAATGCTTCGTCGTACAACCAAATAATGATGAAGGCATACATCACATCATGGAGACGACTACTCCATTCCAACCGCAAGTATAAGTATGAATACCAGTAAAAGAAATGAAAGGGAGTGGACCATTTACCTTTGAGTTTATTTTCTTCAGAGAGAAAGTGTGTTTTTACCATTTTTCATCGACTCATTATGCACAGAAAATGAACAAAAGTGGCTACTTCAACATGATTACAATATTCTTTGCTTTGACTATCTCTGTAAAAGCGCTTCGGTAAAAATATTTCAAGTACAGTACAAATTACCAGAAGAACAGCGATGGCATAATTAGTTATTTTTTCACTATTTTTATATTCATTAATGTTAACGAGAAAATTAATCGATGGCATAATTTTTTTCCGGCTGAGCGCATATCTAATTCAGATGAGTGCACTTAACATCATGCTTTGTGTTTCTGATATTGATGGATTACTCATTGAAAGATTAGTCGTGTTGGGAAAATCTAGGAAAATGAATTAAAGTGCGTGCACTCAGTTCATTCCAGTTCTTGAAGACGCAAAAAAATTGAGCAAAGAATTTTCTTTTTCTACAGATACTAACAGAATAGTAGAACTAGAGAAAACTTTTTCATCGTCGCCTCATTAAAAATCCACAAGTTTAGTACAAGCGAAACTTACCCACTTACTAATTTTCATATCTATTATTTTATTATTACAACCCTATGAATATAAACTAGAACTATGCATTTAAATACATTATATCTCATCATTGTACAACCAAGAAATAGCATTCACCATCATTTGTACTAAAACGCACTTTATTTGAGTTTTTATTGTCTTCCAATTTCTTTTATTATAATGATTAAAAGAAGTGGAAAGAATATACAATTCCTTAGTTAGTTTTGGTCGTTCAAGAATATGATATTCCTACCATTTCATTCTTTCCTTTTTAATGGTGATATAATATTGTCTCTCATTCTTTCTCGTCGTCTTTTAAAAACTTGTCTCTGAGCTTTTTCCTGCAATTTTTTGTGCTCTATTTATGTCATCATCTCGTCTTGATGATGGCAATGATATGGTTATTCTACATGCTTGCTCGCTCTTGGCCATTTTTATAAGGTTACGACTACACTTTTATATTTATACACCTTCTATATGTATATATTTTTTTTCCTGGTAAGTACTCACTCACTTTCCTTTCCCATCATTATCATCATCCAACCAACCAACTCAGCTTTCTTTCTTGACATGATTACTCTTTTACTAGCTCCACCAGGGGAGCCAGTAAAAATGCTAGTAAAAAATTGAACAATGATATGAATATACATTTTGCACAGCTCTTTCTCGTTGTGCTCACGTTTTTTCCAAGAGAAATGAGACAAGTTTTATTAGCCATCTCGTTAAGAAAAAAGCACAATAGCAGGGAACTACTGCCATATACATTCTACACTACCGCTCATGTGGTTTAAATAAAAAAAGGAACTAGTCTAAACGAAACGAATGACAGAAACATATGGCCACGTAGAGACCACTTACTTTGTCTTCATTGTCGTCGTCATCAATATCAACAAACAAGAACATGAGAGAAGAAGATGGTGATGAGCACAATGACGATCATGATGATTACTGCTATCATCATTATTATTATTACTCCTAGGATATATACGTACTTCTTTCTGTCGTCAGATATAGAAATTTTACTCTATGGTCAGGCATGCAAACAGTAAAATATAAATGCATTATTATAAGTACAGTTATATTATGATGGCATAAAATGTCCGGAAACTTCATTTTTTCTATTAACTTGCTGTAATCAGATTCTATTTTCAACAAAACTAAAGTTTTCCGAACCAAAATTAGTAGGCCGAATGTATTTCCGCTTGTTTTTATGAGGAAAGCGAAATAGTAGACTGTTTACTGCAATTTTGGAACTTATCTTTGAAGTTTTTGAAGATGATGATACTAGATAAAGAATAGGAAAGTGCCCATTTAGTGCATATTATTTTCCATTTATTCCTATTGTTTCCTGCCAAAAGTAGTAAATGGACTACGGTGAGTTAAATGCATAAAATGTTGTAAACAACTATACATGGTCAATAATAATATCTCGCCAGACTTTTTTCCATTTAGAATAACTTTTTTGTATAGAAATCTTTTCATTTTCAGTCAGGAGAAGGTGAAGGGATGAGCTGGAAAATAAAAGAGAAAGGTGAAGACGGTGTTGTTGATGTTGATAATGGTGAGGGTTATATAGTCAGCAGTGTTGAATGAATGAAAAGTACTAGCTATTTGGTACTGCTAAAAGCCCTTTTCACTTTTACTTGAATGAAGAAAATGGGAAAAAGTTGGGGGAATAGGCCCGTCAAAACTATAAAGGTGGAAGTGGAAAATAACGAAAGAAAGAAAAGCACCGCGCGCCACTGCCTGATGGACGAGCGAGAGCGGACCACTGCACTTGCCTTTATAATTTCAAGTAGAATATATTATATTGTTATATAATATACATCCTGTACTTTCTATATATACATTTGTAGATATGTATACAAATATACACACTCTTTCTTTTGCTTCAGTGTTAAAAGAGAAAGAAAGACTAGCACTCCTTTCCTCTTTTATTAATACTTACAGATTCGTAAAGTAAAAACGGACGAGATGTGAAGTAAGCTGGTTTCGTTGGGAAAAACACGGGAAAACGTTGAATGAAAATGAAAAGAATATGTAGAAATACACTCATACTTTCCCAACTTTTTCCTTTCTTCTTTACTCAAAACGAGATACCGACAAATCCTATAGAAAGGGAAGCACACATAGTACAAAGAAAGAAAATGGACAGTCTGTGTGTATGGTCTCATGTTGCCATAATGTAACTTGGATTGGCCTGAAAACTTGTACAAGAAAAAATAGAAGGAAAAAAAGTTGATTCCTTTTTCGATTCTATGAATTGATGTTGAGCGTAAGGGCGCAGTGCTATACTATAGTGTGCGTAGGTGTTACTAAATTGGAGTTTGTCAGAGTACTATATAGAAAAAGAAAATCTGCTGGGTTTGTTGCACGTAAAACTGTTTATACGTGAGGACTTGGTCTTATGCACTTTCCAAGTTTGCAATTCAATGTGTTAAAAAATAAAGAAAGTATTTTCTTGGTTCCAAGTATGTGTGGCTGCAGCTGCTATTGCCTGACGCTTAGTTCCTTTGTTGCAATTACAAACGCGTCAAGGAAAGAAAATAAGGGAGAAGGTTTTTGTATTCTTTTAAGCTATTATTAAAGGTCGTCGTCTGTCTTACAGATCACAACTTTTTACAACAGAAGTGATGATGAGTACCACAGAACAACAAACTACTAGCATCTAGTCTGTACAAAATATATAGAAAGCTGGAACGATAAATGTTGGTTGTGGGGTTGAATAAGTTGGAAAAGGCAACAAAAATGAAACCATCAACTTGGGAAAACTTTTATGAGCACATCCATGCGCCACTCGCAATACATTCTCAATTCTCCCTGTAGTGTATGTATTGGAATAGTGTGGTTTATGACGAAAAATGACTGAAAGTAAGATGTGTTCCATTGGTATATACTGTTGATGAGTTTCATACTTCATTCATGAAAATTGGGTTGAAGTTCCTTGGGATTCATCAACTTCAGTTTTATTTTACTTGAGCTTTTCCAGTCTACTTTATCTCATGTATTTATGCTGTTGTTATTTTTCTCTGGCATTGTTTCCAATTTCTCCACATTTTACTAGTCATTTTATACTCCAGTTATTTTCTTTAAAAACATGATGTTGTCTCGTATGCCTTCTTCTCGTGTAAATCGAGACAATTGTGTCCTGCGTCTCGCTCACCAGAGAAGTAAGTGGAGAGCTGGAAGGTATTTTCATTCATCGTCTCCATTATCTCCTGTTTAGTTTATTTCATTTCTCAAATGCTATTTCATATACAGATTGAAATATTTAGATATATTTATATGTGTACAAGAACTTCCGTCTTGTTTGCTAAATTTTTTGAGCCGCTGTTTGTTTCTTCTGATGAGTTTTGTTGTCTACCACAGAAACCCTATGTTTCCATTTCACAGTCATAAATGTATGTCATGTTTTTACAACGTCTTATTAATATTCTAAAGAGAAAGCACAACCACAGTCAGCTCGGCTCCGTTTTTTGTCTCTGGTTTGCTCATCATTATAATAATATTCATTTTTCTGGTAAATGTTCCATCATTCTTTTCGAAAGACAAAGAAGCTACAGCAAACAGAGTACTTATCTAAATAAACAAAGGGAAATATGACGACAATAGAATAGTCAGAAAATAGAGAAACTATTTCTTTTCTCGGCCTTTCAAGTATTTTTAAAAAATGTTCGCCTGCAGACTCTAATGATATTAGATGTACTTCCTTTTCATCTCAAACACAAGTACTGAAAAACACTAAACGAATATACTGGAATATTATTTAGCTAACCACAGCCACAAAACTTTGTGATTTTTAGAAACTTTTTTTAGTTTTCCCAAAATAAACGAGATTTGGGATCTCATGCTCCAAAGATATACTCCAGCTGCTCCTCCATGCCATGCTTAAATACTTTTACTTGTGTAATCAGTCAGTATCTAACTAATAATATGCATGTCTAATGCCTCCTACTTTTTTATCTTCATCTGCATGACTTTCACTAAATTGGATGCCTGTCTTTCGTTTACTAAATTGGTAACTTTTTAAAAGATTCCAAGAAAACTTTGCTTAATACCCCTTCACCGTTAATGTAAGTAATGCAATGAGTTAGTTGAAAGACATGGGTTAACTGAACCTTTCTCTCTCTTTCTTCCACACAAATGGTAGAGGCTACTATTGTACCAAGAAAAGAGAAAATTATTTTTACATGTTTAGTGGCGCTTGGTTGGTTTTATTGGTTTGCTATATAGGTAAATGTAAAAGTTGTTTCTAAACACTTCAGTAGCAGCAGCAACAACTTTGAACAAAAAGCGTACATTATTTGACGAAAGTATGAACGTTCCAAGCAAGACTAAAAACGACGATAATCAGTTTTCTTGACCCTACAACAACAAGAAAGAAAATAAGATGAAGTAGTGCTACAACAACAGGCAAAAGTAGATGCTGCAATGTTTTCCCAATAGATCAACAACTTTTTTCTATTTCATCTTCCTCACTCGTTGCTGTTCTTCACTGTTCACTCATCAGTGGAGAGGAGAAGAAAGGGGATAAAAAGTAAAAAAACTTTTTTACAAGCGCAAGCCCATAGCCCATCACACACGTCAGCTCATTGCTGATGTTATTCTGCTGCTTCGCTATTACTGCTTTTCACTTTTTTTCTAATAACCGCATTATTTTGTTGACTACATGCTACTTTTATTCATTCATAATATGGGGGTGAATTATACATATATATGATATAAGTACGTGTATGGTGAAGATGATAGCAACTCTGGGTGAAATGCGTAGGGTGATTTGTGGGGGCATTGGCCACCAACTAAACAACAAAGTCGAGAAAAAAATCAGTATTGGATTGGCATTGACAGCAAAAAGTGGAAATATTGTGGTATTAAAGTATATATCTCATTTCTATAATATGCAGGGAAAATACCACAAGGAAAAAGAAAAACTCAATTAAATCAAATAAAAAGTTTCACTATATTCCTCCTTCTTACAAGACTTTCGACTATATATATGTAGGGGAAATAATCACTCATCCATGTAGTCAGGTTTTTCCATTGATTCAACTTTTTTGGAGGGTAAATACAATGAAATGATGCTTTTACTTTCATTTATATGTGGTTCCATTCTCATTTTTCAGATGATGCCAATGATCAGGAAGGAATAGGAGTGTCCACTAAATTGTCAACCGGTCATAATCAACATCCAAGTTGTTCTTCAGAAGAGGAGCTGACTTCTATCAACAGTTGTGACAACCGACTCTCGTCTTTGACTATTGCTAGCGGAGGAGAAGGGGAGTATAATGGTCCATTCCAGGGAAGGGCGGTCGCCCTCGTTGACTATACGCCTAGTCCGTATGATCGGCATGCTTTGAGATTTAAGGTAATTACGATAGGACGATATAAGTATGAGGCTTTTATGTTGGAGTTGTGCGTATACTCAGACTCACTCTCATTGCTTTCTTTACTTTGGACCATTACTATATCGCAATTATTACTTGTAGTTATTATCATGATGAAAATACAAATACAACCGCGTTATTATAAAACCATTTGAAACGGTGATGAACTCATGTATGATTTTCTTGCTGCCCTTTTGAAATCTCTTTGATGTTTTATTAGTATACTATATGAGATTCTTTTGATTGGAATATTGGAAGATAATTCTGATGATGAGTAAAAGTTTGACAGATGTCAAAATATACAATACTTTGACTTTTGCTATCAATTTTTATGTTTTACAATAATTAAAATCACAACTCCACATTTTTGTTATGATGTTTGCCATTTTTTACAGAAAGGAGACGTGATCGACATAATCTCAAAAAAGCAGACAGGTTTGTGGACAGGGAAAGTGAACAAGCAAATTGGTTCCTTTAAATTCATAAATGTAAAGCTTCTTCAAAATCCTTCAACTTCGTCGGCTGAAAATTACGACGTGGATGGTAATGAAAGAAGAGTGGGAGTTGAAGCGGATGAGGAAGACGACGTGGAAGATGATATTATTGATGGTGATGATTCAGTGGGGGATTATGCAGATCCATCCAATTACCAATGCAGTCTGCACTACAATGGTCGCGGTAATAATGGAAAAGCAGCTGCTGGAGTAGGGGAAGAATGCTGCTGTCCTCCACCTTCATCAAAACGACAAAATGGTACGTATACGAAAATGAATGGATAGAGTTTATTAACTAAAATTGGTATTTTCAATTCGCCTCCATATATTTACTTTGAATGTTATTATCCTCATCTCCAGGAGGAATTCATGCATAGCTTTTATACATTTCCATAATAAATATAATAATTTCTGAAGAGTGGTGTGCGGCAGAGTGTGTGTACATGTCGTTTTCACAATATTCATCGTTTCATCACAATATATTATTTATAAATATTATAACATCCCTTTTCACTCGTTTCATCACACATGCACAGATCCACACCATAATCAAAACCCTGGAGCTGGAACAACACAGTACCGGGGGAATTCTAAGCGATTAGCTGGAGCCTTAAACCCGTGGGATGTAGCCGCGGTGGAACAGCGACAGAGCGTTGCAAATGTGATCAATGGATACGGCATCGGCGGCAACAAAGATAAACGTTCCAAAGAGCAGGGCATGTATCACGGAGATCCTCTGGGAATTATGAATGCAGATGAAGAAGATGAAAATGAAGAAGAGAGAGATGATGTTGAGAATGATGAAGAGATTGTGGATGAGGACGAAGAGTTGGGAGAATCAGAGGATGACGAGTCTGCAGAAGCTGGAAACGGAGAAGGAATGCCGAATCAATCGCAGCTCGCTGACAAAGATGTCAAATGTCAGAAGAGGAGTCAAAAGAGTAAGAATAAGAGTAATAGAGCAAAAAACGGCGGAGATAACAAGGACAGCAACCAAGAGAATGATGCAAGTGGGAATGTCAAGGCACTTCCGGGAAGGAGGCAAAATAAACAGGGCTCATCAAACGGAATGGGGCAACCTAAGACTGTCGGAGATCTACTGCAACGTATTAATCTTGAAGTAAGTAAAATGCTTTTGATATATTTTATAACATGTATGATGAATGATCAAAGTTCAATTTTTTGGATACAGTTTATTTTGTTAAGAACGGAAGTAATAATAGGAAATCTGCTTACATGCTTTGTACGACTTCCGTATTTCTCACTAGGCCTTTTTGTGGGCACATTTAACATACACTCTGGTTTAGCGTCGTGTCACTCCATTTTATCATGAAAAATTGTGAAGGTGGCGGCAGCCTGGGTGTGACACGTTTGACCTCTCCTTTTTTGCACAATATTTAAGACTGAACATGCAGGCAATATTCTATGACGCGGTTTCTAAAAGACTGAAAAAGTATATACGATTCTCCCTGCGTCTGGAAGAAAAGAAAGAGTAAGAGTCACCTGGTGTATTTCATAAATCTCAACTTTGCCACCGGAATTGCAAAGCTGACATGAGATAATTTACCGCACATTTCATTCTTTTTATCTGTTTAACGCTGGTTCTGAAGTAAAAATAGATTACAAAAACTTTTTTCTAGTAATACGTTGCGTCTGTTTAAAATCACGTACTTTTCATATCAGATTTTTCTTTTTAAACTTAACCATTTATCTTAAATTTTATTTAAATTTTAATATACGAAACATGAGTTCTTGAATCTCGGATTTTTCTAAACGGAAGTCAACACGGCATTAGTCGGAAAGACCATGAAAACAGTCAAATTACTTTACTTTTCTTTTTT